>OY740765.1:78469255-78579161 GCA_963513935.1 Aphrophora alni
GAGAGAGAGAGAGAGAGAGAGAGAGAGAGAGAGAGAGAGAGAGAGAGAGAGAGAGAGAGAGAGAGAGAGAGAGAGAGAGTAAACACAAGTAAACTAAACAATACTTTAATAAAATTTTTGAACACAAATTAAACTATATAATATTTGTATATTTATATTTGACCTGACTTATACAAAAGACTAACAAAGTCCAGACAGATACTGTTATTGTGCGAAGCCGACACTTCCACGAATGGATACTTGATAGATTCCACGAATTTAGTTTAGCAACCTACTCACTACTGCTTATTTATCATTGCATACGACAGTTAGCAGTTGCTAATTTTAGCTAATAATCAATATTAGCATTAGCAGCTTAAGCTGCTAACCATAATTAGAATGATAATACTTTCAATTAAAACGATAAATAAATAAACAATAAACAGTGCAAAAGACCTTAATTTACTTAATGCAGCTACATAACAGTCACAAAATGTACAGTGCAAAAAATATACGAAACTTTTTTACAAGGATCTATGTTCCGTCGTTTAGGCTATTTGGCCCTTGATATTTCGCCATTGAATCCCTCAAGAGGAATCTGTTTTTTTAAATTTGGTTGTTCCTCGGCAATCCATGGAGAACATAAAAGTTTAACAAAATAACGTTCCCAATAAAAATTATAAACAGACGACGAAACAAATCCCTAAGAAGAATCATCACAGTAACTAATAACCGAGAGCACATGAGTGGAAGGGCGGGAAAGTAGTCATCCAGCACAAAGATTGTAAGACGAGCGACGTGGTGGGGGGGGGGTGCCACAGTGAGTCACCTCGGCCCTGCAAGTGTTTCGTGTCTCCCGCGCTCTCATACCCCTAAGAGGAATTATTTTAAATGTATAAAACATGATACCGATTGAACCACTCGGGCGATTTTAAATATTAAAAGTGTAAAATTAATTAAAAATTATTGTCCACAAAATGACTACCTGCGATTTGCATATTTCTTTTTTTAACACGAAGATCTTATTATTATTTTTTTAACCAATAACTTAATTAAAATTAGGCTTACGTAGCGTAAATTGTAATATTATTCTGTTAACAAATAAGTTTTTCAAATAAAAATCGGACGAAAATTCCACCAATAAACATTAATACAAAATGACTCCATTTTGGTGCTGCGCCGTGGTGGCAGAATTTGTACCTAATCCTGGGATGTTTAGCCTTAAATGACGATTATAGAATTAAAATGTCAACAGACGATTTAGTTTTAAATTCTGTTTTCATTCAGCACCTACAAGAGTACAGATTACAGTGCACATATACATAGTATTTAAAAAGTATTATGTGTAAAAAAAAAACAAAAAAAAAAAAATACTTTTTATATTTTAATGATTTTTTTGAAGGTCGTTAATTCAAAAATATTGTTTTTGCGTTGTTGTCTGTAGGTGCACTGACATATCTTCAGGAGGAGTGTAGACAGAAATTTATTTTGAGAGCGAATTAATTTAAGAAAGATTATACCATGAAGGGGACTTGGGGTATGAAATAACTCGCAGTATTAATGGGGAGGGGGCTGAAAGACCTCATTGTAAGGGTTGTTTGACCGAAACTGGTCTTGAATATCGTAATTTAAGACTTTTTTTTTGTATTTTTAAACGACATTATCTTTCACCATATGAAAGAAAATACACAATGTCCCGCAATAAACATTTTATTAATAACAAGACGATATTTCAATGACATGAACCCTCTTGGTTTGTGTACAGAAACCCTCAGGGATTCACTATAGTGAATATGAGTGTATCAATCACGAAGAACTTAGCAGGATGTACATATTTTTCATGTGTTCTTTGGTTAGATCCCTCTCTTTCATTTTTCTTAGCAGGTCGCCCTTGGCCAACTCTTGTTCCCCGACCCTGACACTATTAGAGTATTCGAGTGTTAGGAGTCTTTATTTTACGTTCTTTTGTTCCTTCTTTTCATAAGGCGATGATGATCAAGAGGTGTTACGCCTTAAACAACAAGAAACTAAAATGTAACAACTTAGTCTTTGAAAAGTTTTCTTGTTACAAATAAAGTGTTTGTTGGAAAATTGTGTTTTTTACAATTTTTTCATAGAAGTTTCCACAAGTGTTATTTATTACAAATAATCACGTTTAACATATAAAAGAAAGGCTGCAACGACTGGGGTTCATTTTGGTTTTTCCAAATTACTCACTTTTTTTTTTTTTTTTTTTACTTGCGATTCTCAGATCGATTTGAGTTACAAAAAAAAAATAAAAATAAAAAAAATAAATAAATAAAAATGATCGAAATCTTGTGTTGATTTTGTGAGATTGGCGAGATAAATCTCTTTTAAATTGATAACTCTCAAATCGGTATTTTCTATAAGGATGGTAAACAATGCGTTTCGCTATAGTGGATTATTATAAAATGGTAGATTTGATTTTTGGTCTTATGGTAGGTTCCACCCAAATTTTGAGCATCAAAAAAAAGTCTCAGGATATGGCCAAAATTTTTCTATACACAAACAAATTTTGTTCACCCGTTTACGACAGACACATATCTACAAAATGGAAATTTCCACGAAAAAATCCACATCGAATTTTCAACCCAAAACATTCTTTATAGGCCTACTACGTAGGCCTATATGTGAGAAAGGACAAATTTCTAATCCAACTTAATAAAAACATAATAACTCTCCTAACAAAAAAAAAAAAATCTAAAAAGAACTTAAACAAGATTTTTATCAAAAGGTAGCATATTTATTTGTTACAGGGAACCTAAATCACTGTTTGTCTTAGCGCCGCCCTTCGATAATCACCCAGTCAAATTGTTCTGGAACAATTTGCCATGGGCTTGTTTAGCGTTTCTTATAGGTGAATTGTTATAGTTTATATATAAATTTAAAGTTTATTTGGGAGGCTTTTTGAGGTTTTAGATTCAGCCATTTCATTAGTGCCTTTAATGATTTGCATGCACATTTTTGGGTCGTAATTTAAAATAACCGTAGGACTTTTTATTTTCTTTAAAGTATTAGAAATTTTAATAAATTATGCAAATAAAATTTGTAAATCTTTAAGCACACAGTATTTTCCTATCAGGAGTAATAAGAATTAGTTTTACGCCTCTTATTAATTTTAAACCATTTTGTTAAACTAATTAGGGTTTGAAATTTAGTTAAATGATATTCAAAGTTTCCAAAACGACGATTTCATCAATTTATCAAGCTGAAAAGTAAACTTTTAAAAAAATAAATAACATTTCTGTTGAATGTAGAAAGTTGTGTAATGCAAACAGTTGTTAAATAGTTGTAAATGTAGGCCTATGTATTTTCTTATTATATTCAGGTATAGATTATGTTACTATAAAATAGATTCAAGCAAACGACAAAAGAAAAGAAGCAATTTCACTGAGAAAATGAACAGGGAAACCTGACAGGCCTCAATAATACTACTCAAACAGGTAGATATTAAAGCACATAACTTAATATCCACAAATAAACAGTGGTGTACACGTCTACATGTGGGCAAATGCAGTTGAAAGTGTGCTAATAGTCCTAAGAACAGCGTTTTCATGATAAATTTATAGATCCTAGTCTGGACTTCTTTTCAAGAGTTAAGGAATTGTATAATTTACTTTGTGTTCGTATAAAATAGAAACTACATGTATACAGACGTTAAATTAAGAAAACAAATAACAATAAAAGTAGGAATTTTTATTACTTTAAGTTTGAATCGGGTTCAAATTAATAATCTAATAAAAAATTGGATGATTCCATACGATAGGTGGGGAGAGAGCTACAGGAAGGAAAGAGGGAGGAAGGTATAAAAAATATTTCTGTAAAAAAGAAGCGCTTACGAAATGTTGGCGTTAGTCTGAGAGTGTTATTTCACTTGCTTGCACCTGCCACTGTCTTCTGTTTCCGGCACTATAGTATCCCCTTCGCCCTACACCACAGTCACTACCGTGAGATGCGTCTCGGACACAACTGGCTGACGGACTACAGCGCGACTAAAGTGGATATCCCCGGTCCCGGCCGTGATGATGGGAGTAAAACAACAAAGAAAAATAAACACTAGAACAAAGGAGGTTACAGAAGACGAAGCGGGGCGCGGTCGAGAAATTATTAGCGTGGGTGAGAGGGGAGATCCAGCAACAGTCTGCCAAACCAGACCGACGCCGCCAACCGGGGAGCTATTCGCGCCGGAATTTGATTTAGATATAACCGCCCCAAATGAAAAAAAAACTCAACGGGTTTGCTTTCTAAGTATTGCGGAAAAAATACAAGAAGATTACCGTATAGGCCTACGTACAAAATATTGGCGCAACATACAAAAGAATAAATTTATCCAGAACATTCTTACAAATTAATTAAACGGTGTGAAATATTTAAAGCAAGACTGTTTCTAAATTATTTAAAATGCGTGCGGCATTTGGCACTGCTTGATAAATAAATATCAACTCTCTTTGACATAGAGCCCGCGTAATTAATTTCATTTTTAAACTTAGACTTCGGGCTATTATTAGGCCTCGTCGAAGAGCACACAGCAGATTCCTGTTTCAATGCGGTTTCTTCTGCGTAATAAAAGTGACACGCACGCCTATACTGATATCAGTTTACAACGTTATAGATTACTTCATAATAAAAGAATCATATAATCCATTTGTATACCCTACTAAAGATTTGATTAAACATTGATATACTGCATTCTCTTAGTATATATATATATAACGTTTACTTCATTGTTTAGACCTAATTGATAACATTTGTAGACTGATACTTTATTACCAAATCATACGTTGGACCCCCTACATTGTTAAAATACACCAAACGTCTCAAAACAAACTTAATTCACAGTTATTTTTCTAATATACTTCGTATACACGCTCATATTGGGTATAGAAATTTGAATACATGCCAACGTACCTTGTTGATAATTTGCAGTCACTTCAAAGGTAGGTCTATACGATGACTGGTATAAAACACGAATCTACATCGCATTATGTAGTCTTTAGTCTACAATTATGTTTGTTATCTCCATTCACCTGTTTCTACCTGTATTTAAAGTGCGAAATTTTATTCTGTTAATGTTAGAAGTGCAGTTTTTGCACGTTGTGTTTATACCTCTTCACCTTACTTAGTTTCATCGCCAAATTTTAAATTTAACACTTCAATAGTACGGCTTACATATGAATGTAAGTACTAAATGAATGCATAGGAACTTTTTTTTCGCCAAAACGCGGAATACAATGTTAAATCAGTTACGCTCAAGTAATCAGATTTTCTCAAACATTAACTAGTTAGTCACATTGTAATGGTTACTATGACGTTACTGTTCTTCACACGCCATTCCATACATAATAGGCCTAAACTGAAGAGGTGTGATTAGTCTGCCCTTAGTAATTCACTGACTAGACTGTCATGTTCATGGTTTCTTAATGTACGCACTCTGTTCTCTGTTTCCAATGTGTAACTTTGTTATAGTTAAGTATTGAAACAGTGTTTTAAGATTAATTAATATCTGCCTACTTAATCATATTATTTCATCAAACTATTTAAATTAAAACGTGTTTGAATAGGTACTAATTAATTCTCAATAATCAGACAATAAATATTTTAAAGGATTTTGTATATGTACAATATTAAATTGACATTTTTGGCAGTAGTATATTTCACAATTAGGAACTATTTCTATTATCATTTTAACTATAGGCTACATTTTTTGTGTGACATTTCATCAATTTTCAGGACCACAAACAGCCTCATATTAAAATCATCATTTTAAATTGTGATTACTACTGATTGTGGAGTTGCTGCAATAACACAGCAACGTCAGCTACTGTTGTAATGAATTACCGTTGACATTTTTATACTTCTGTCGTACATCTAGATATATATTTGTATTCACAGTGTTTAGATCACGAATGTTTAGATGTAAACTAAATGAAAAAAATATTTGATGTTTGGGTCAAGTTAGGTTCTGTTGGTTTTATTTCCACAATGAATCCCTCTTAATATGTCATTAAACTGCCATACAGCATTAAACAAAAAATAGAAAATAATTTAAACGTTCCCAATTACGACAAATAAACACTCAGGTGCAATAGTCAGATGTTCGTGATCTTAAATGTTTAGTATCGTTGTAATTTCTGTCAAACTGCGAATATTATCTTTTATATTTCAACAGCGTTTATTCAATTAGACTTAGCGCCTCATCGGGATATAGACACCCAACCATATAATGCAAGAGCATAGACACTTAGGTATATAATACAGTGGTATAGACATCAAGGCACATAATGCAGGGGCATAGACCCCTGGCATGTAATGCAAGACCATAGACACTTAGGTATATAATACAGTGGTATAGACATCAAGGCACATAATGCAGGGGCAAGGACCCCTGGCATGTAATGTAAGACCATAGACACTTAGGTATATAAAAAAGTGGTAAAAACATCAAGGCACATAATGCAGAGGCATGGACCCCTGGCATGCAATGCAGGAGCATGCACAACCTAAGTATATAATATAGAGGAACCGATAACCAGCCATTTATTATAGCAGAGACACCCAGAAATATAATGTGGAGGCATAGACACCCATGCATATAATGAGATGTAGATACCGGGTTTGCATAGATTGCAAAGGCATAATATATCCAGAATAAGTTTTTACCTCCGTTGTGAACATGTCTTATGTCATAAATACTCTTATGAACTTTTTAATTTTATTGGAATAAAAAATCATAGTACCATTGATGGGAGAATTAAGTCATTGTGTTTGTTTGTACTCCTCTTTTGCCCTGAATTTTGGTGGTAAAACTTGGTTGATTGAAGTGAGATTGGAGTTAAATGAAAGGTATTTTCTAAATGTATTAGGATTAGTGAAATTTTTGTGAACAGAAGGAAACCCCAAAAGATTTTAACTGAAAACCTAAAATGATTTCCAGATATAGTAAGAGAGGAATTGATATCATAACATTTTTTGTCGACAAAGCAAATATTTTTTGATCAAACATTTCATTAGATAAGCACTCCTGCTCTGATAGTTTGAATTGTATTTGTTATTGAACTTTGTATTTGTTGTTGGTTGGGATTGTTGACTTTGGATTCCTTTCATATTTTATTTAATTATAGTGATGATATGTGAATATTCGACAATTTAATATCTTTTATGTGTAATAACTACTATTTTTTTTTTATATTGCATTTCACACATACAATTGACAATTTACACTCCTATTACAGCACTCTAAAATTATGAGTAATAACAATTGTAGTGTCTGTTCCAGGAAGTAAAAGATGATGATAAAGGTGTTGGATGTGAGGGACCATGTGAAAAATGATGAACACAGTTCATATGACAAATGAAGAATATGATTTTTTAGACTCCAAAAATAATATAAAATGGTGGTGTCTGGAATGTCTGAAGAGTCAAAATGACAGCGAGGGGTCCAATAATTATTATAACATAGACACATTTTTAAAAGAAAATAATGTACTTAAGAAATAAAAAAACAACTTTGAAAACTATTGAAAACTTAGCTCAGAAGCTAAGCAATGTGACTTGTGATGTTCATGATCTACAAAGTAGGCCGGTAGATATTCTAAATGACTGTTTGAAAGAGGAAACTAATATAAATGCCTCAGAATTCTACAATGCCTCAGAGAGAAAATTATTCTTTTAGAAAAACAAGCAGAACACATAACGGAAGACTTCCAAATTGTACATAATTGCAGGAGAAGTTTACCAATACAAATAGTTGAAAGTTGTGGACAAATCTTTTGAGGAAATTAAAATAGCAAAACAAAATAAAAGTTGGAGTATGAAAATAACGAAGGAAAGAAAAGTAATAATTGTTGAGAACAGTCATGCTAGAAACATAGCAAATAAACTTCAGGGCTTGGTAAATATATCCTATATTGCTTATAGAATGCAAGAAATTTCAAAAGGTCTTAATCAGAATGATTTTCTAGTCTGTTTTGGAGGTCCAAATGATGTAATCCCAGGGAAGAATTATGAAAACAATATTGATAAATCATTGGATAGGATTTTTCCAATTTCTTATCAAACAAATGTTATTATACAAACAAACAACATGCATGTTTGTTGTTATGCAAGTCCTCCAAACATCAAGTTAAAAAAACATTTAGTGAACAGGACTAACCATGGCATTCATAAATATATAAATTCAACTCTTCACAAAAATATTCATAATATTATTGTAAACTTTGTAAACAATAGAGTGTTGTCATCCCATTTCACAAAAGTGAACATTTAAATGAAGGTGGAAAATCTATGGTATGTAAAATATTGTATTGTCTAAGATTGATTACTCAAAAATGAGTTTTAATAACTGTACAGTGAAAGATTGGCTGAACTAATAAAACATTAAACAAAAACAGCTCGGAAAAAAACTGCCCTGGAGAAATGGCTGGACACGGCTAAGAACCACGAGACAGCAAGCTATCACGAATATGTGAGGGATTCTACAGTTCAACACAATCAGAAGAAGGCAACTCCTTTTGGAAGATTCCTGATAACTGGAACAATCAACTCAATTCAAAATGACCCTGCACTATTAACTTCTAAGAAACTTTTTTATAGATTCACCCTCAGAACAAGGGAATATTGCAGATGATAACAATCAGGTTTTAGACACTAATTATAATAGAGAACTTTTTATAGTGCATTAAAATATCCAATATGCCATAAATAAAATAGATATTTTAAACTTTTTTTTTCTTTCTGAACTGAGTATTGATGTTTTGGTGACAACCGAGCAAAACTTTTAGAGAATACAACATTAATTGCTTTAATTGGGGGGGGGGGTTATAAATTAGCAAAGAGTTTTTGTAGAACAACATGAAATGGTGGGACAACTATTTTTATCAGGAGCTATATAACATTTACTGACTTTTGACTTTGAATTTGTGGGTACTAAATTAAGATATCAATCTCAGAGTCTAGTTATTATGGGATTGTATACATGCCCTATACATGTATCCCAAATTAAAAGGGCCAAGAATCTACATCCAGGTAATATAAAGCTTTTAAAATATCCTGTGCAAAATGAAAGTTGGGACAAATTAAATCATATTAATGGTGTAGGAGCAAAATTATTTTATTTTTTATATGAGTCATTCTTGTTCTTTTTAAATATAGCATGTCCATTAAAAACAGTAAAGACTAATATAAATAATAAGAGTTATAATCAATGGATAACAAAAGGAATTCTAGTTTCCTGGCAAAAACTAAAACTATATTACGAAATCAACAAATCATCAATAAATAATAAATTATTTAGAGATTTTTACCAAAAATATAAAAAGATTTATAGAACAGTTATAAATCCTGCTAAATCATTTGAAACTAATAAAAAATAAAAATCATAGCTTCCAATAATGTTGCCAAGGCAACTTGGGAAGTTATAAATAAGTTGAAAACTAACACAAAAGTCAATGAATTATCAACAGAATAAGAAATAGGAGGTAGAATATGTTGTGATCCAGGTATAGTCTCAGATACATTTAATATTATCTTTAGCAGTACTGGACAATCAAGAAATACAAGGGGATCAGCTAATAAGAGGACCATTCGGATGCCAACTTCCATGATGCTTTCACTTGTGTCAGGAAAATCACTGAGGTTTTAAGGCAATTAAAGTCAAAATATTACTCTGATATCGACGGTGTCTCCACCTGGCTCATTAAGCAATGTTCAGAAGAACTTGTAGAGCCCCTTCATAGTTTAATAAATTCATCATTTTCCGAAGGTGTTTTCCCCAGTAAATTAAAAGCTCAAAAGTTATTACTTTATTTAAAAAGGGTGAGAAACTTGATGCTAAAAATTGTCAACCAATTTCCTTGCTGACAGTGTTCAGCAAAGTTTTTGTGAAGCTTTTCCTAATCATGCAGTTGGGCTTCTTGGGAAAGTTTCATATTATATCAAAAAATCAGTTTGGATTTCTAAAAGGGAAATCAACAACTGATGCGATTGTTAATTTGATTGACTATATTGTTCAGGGTCTCGATAAATGTGAAAGGGTTATAAGTATTTTGCTCAATCTGTCCAAGGCTTTCGACCCAGTACATTTTAAATTAATGCTTGGAGAAAATTGAACGGATTGGAGTAAGTGGAACAGTTTTATTTTGGGTAGACATTTATTTGTACACTAGGACTCAATGTGTATAGGTTTCAGGAAGGCTTTCTAATATGATCCTAATTAACTTTGGAGTCCCACAGGAATCAGTTTTAGTACCTGTTTTATTTATTTCATATATAAATGATTTATGTTCATCTGTATGTATTGATAAATTGGTTCAGTATGCAGATGATACAACGATTAGCTGACGAGCAAGAAATGCTCAAATGCTTGAACTAAAAGCTTTTATTGAAGTCAACGCCATAAGTCAGTACTTTACTGAAAAATATTTAACTGTCAATAAAGACAAAACAAATTATTTATACTTTAATTTAAATAAAAACAGTGCAGACCTCAACCCAACTGTTATGTTGGGGGATAGTATAATAGAAGAGGTAAGTTCTGCTAAATTCTTGGGGTTGGTCATTGACAACTGGCTAACTTGGAAATGTCAGACAGTATTTGCAAAAGAGCTTTGGTCTGGAATTTTCGTATTAAGAAATCTCAGAAGCTATTGTAATATTTCCCAATGTTAATGGCTTACAATAGCCTTATATATCCTCACTTGAATTACAGAACCATAGTATGGAGTGATTGTTCATCTCAACAAGTGAAAAGGTTCTTTTATATTACAAAAAAAGCAGTACAGCTTGTAGCACATATAAATAATTTTGGGTCGTGTAGAAATGCTTTTTGAGAGCTAGGAGTATTGACAATTGAATTGTATTGAAGTAATATTGTACATTAAATACAAGTGTCAGACAACACTGAATAAGGATGTACAAGATTATGATACCCGATTTAAAAGTTACTTACACCTAGACCAACACAGGCTCAATAACAAATAATGAATCAAATATATATATTTTTAACATACCACGTTTTTAAAGCGGACTAAAAAGTATAAAATAATTTTTCATGACCCTTCTGATTGGGTGTGGGCATGTGCTGAAGTTTGTAAGTATTGAGTTTTAGTGTTAAATCCTTGTAAAAATTTATATGTGTATATTAATGATTTGTAATACTTTTGATTTTATTTCTGTTGTGTTAAATGTCCTCAAATTAATGTTCTTGTGCTAATAAAAATTGTATAGTTGTTAGATTTTAATATTTTTGATGTTTTACTAATTTTTAATAATTGTAATTTATAATGCCGTGTCTTATACAAGCTGTTCTGTTCTAAAGACAATTATAATAACTAAATAAATCCAGGTGTATAATGCAGGGATATAGATATCCAGGCATATAATACAGAGGTATGGACACCCAGGCATATAATGCAGGAAGATAGACACCCAGGTATATAATGCAGGGGTATAGATATACGGCCATTTAATTAATTCTATGGCATATACACCCTGACATATAATGGAGGGGTCTATACGCCTCAGGCATATACAGGGATACATTCAGGCATATAATGTAGGCATATACATCCCCTAGTATATAATATAGGGGCATATACATCCTGGTATATAATGCAGGGGCTTAGACACCCAGGTATATAATGTGGCAGCATAGACACCCAGGAATATAATGTGGGGGCATAGACACCCAGGTATATATTACACTTATTTAATATAATGCCTTACAATGAAGATATATAATGTTACTTTATTTTATTATTGTATTTCATATGTTTCAAACATTTGAATTGTGATGTGTTTTGAATTTATACACAAGCAATTGTTTGACGTGGATGACATAATATCCCATAGTTGTTAAGAATGTAGACAGACTCATTTTTAATTTGTTCTATAAAAACATTCTTAGTTTTAATAGTTCAGAAAAAATGTTGAAAAGGAAGATATTAATAGATATTTTTACCCCTGGGTGTATAAATAGAGGCTGGCCTCTACACAAAAGTGATTACTTTTTACTTTCTTAAACTATACATTGATAGTAAGCATTGTGGTGATGAAAAAAATGGATTTTGATATTTACATGGATATATTCGTTTTTGTCCATTTGTCCACTATAACAAAATTTTGTGTCTGTATATACCTCCTCAATCACCAGAAACCTTTGACTGATTCTGCTCAAAATTGGTACATTAGAGGTTTTGTTTTTTGGCTTAAAATTATACAGGTAAAATACAATAACATTTTCCACATTCGGCTGTCACAAAAAGCTTGGTTTTAATCATTTTACAAACGAGCTTAATGTTAGCAGACAATACGATACTACTTAAAAATTATGAATCATATCAACATGAGGATAACTTTTGCAGTAATATTTGAAGGAGCAATGTTAATTCAAATAAGTGTGGAGGCAAAGCCTTGAAAATCCAAAGTGAACCCAACCCCCATTTCAAGTATTTTCATAATTGATTCCAATCTAAAATTCCATTTTGAATATCAGATCTCTCTTGACCAACTCTTGTTCTTTTCTGACCCTGACTCTATTACAGTATTCTAGGCCTAGGAGTCTCTATTTTATGCTCATTTCTTCCTATTTTATAAGGCGATGACAACCAAGGATTTTTACCTTTAAATAACAACAACAACATGTAAAGGCAAAATTTCAGGTGAACAGGATATTTTTATTATCAATTATAAACATTTCTTATAATTTATATTTAATAATTTTGAAAGACATTGTTAATATTAACCTACCCTTGTTTAAGTGTAGATACTCAGCCCCAGGGGTTTTATCATGTTATTCTATATATCAGTAATGAATTTACCAAGCTGAGAAGACAGAGGGTCCTTGGAGTATAGTATGTTTGGTAAGAGGCATGTTAATCATCTCCAAAATTGGTCAGGAACCATCTCCTCAGGCTCCTGAAGGTGGGTGTTGAGTTAACAAAAGAATTTTTCTAAAGTCTTTTTTAACCTGCTTCCAAATTCACTCCCAATTTTGTTCGAGGGAGGGGTTGGGGGCACGTCACAGTGGAGCCAATACAAAGCAAACTTTCTCTTGGAGGACAAGCCAACGTTGCCACATTTCTGGAAGGAATTTTTGTTTGCCAGTTGCGCCTAATATTTCGATCTGTGCAGAACTAGTAATTCGTGATTGTTCTCGTCAGTTCTGTGTAGTTTTGTAACATATAATTGTGCATATAAAGGATTAGTCTTAATAGTGAAAATAGTTAGTTATTTTAATAAAACTGTTTTAAAATATAAAATGGCAGAAGACAATGGGACTCGCAGGAAAAGGGGTAGAGCTCGAATTCATCCTGTTGAAGATACTTCTCCCTACAGAAAATGTGGTCAAGGTACACCCTACAGAGGACAAGCACGTGAGTTAGTAGTTCGAGTCAGAAATTATTTTTTGCAAGAAAAAGACAATAATGGACCTCTAGTTGGAATAGAAAAGGTTCTCGGTAGAACTTCTGCCGCCCTGCATATTAACAAGAGCACAATAGTAAATATTTGTAAGAAAAATTTGAGAAGGAGGGAACAGTATGTTACAAACGCCAAATAAGATAAGACACTGTAAAAAACGTGTAACAGCAATTGATCCCTTCCAGCAGGACGCAATAAGAATCCATATTTATGGGTACTACACGAGAAAAGAATATCCCACTTTAAAAAAATTGCAAGTATCCCTCAATGAGGCTGAGTTGTTCAAAGGAAGCCGCTCATCCCTACACCTGGTATTAAAACGTTTAAGTTTTGCCTATAAAAAAATTAATAAGCGGCGCATTCTCCTGGAGCAAGAAGACATTGTAGCAAAGCGCTGTAAGTTTCTTAGGGATATTAAGAAAGAAGAATTCAATGGTATTGTATGGCTAGACGAAACCTGGGTTAATATTGGCCACAGTCAAACAAAAACATGGACGGACGATACCTTATTAGATACCATGCCTGTACCACTAGGTAAAGGGGGAAGACTGATTTTACTGCATGCTGGAACAGCTGCAGATGGATTTGTACCCAACTCGCTTTTATTGTTTTCTTCAAAAGACTATCATGAAGAAATGAATCACGAAAAATTCTTCAACTGGTTTGAACAGTCATTAATGAAAAATCTTGCCAAACCTTCTAGTATTGTAATGGACAATGCCCCGTACCACTCCAAGGTATTGGATAATGCCCCTACGACAAATTCAACAAAACACGATATTACAGATTGGCTTCGACGAAAAAATGTATACGAAGAGGAGATTAAAAAGGCTGAACTGCTTCAATTGGTTGCACTGCACAAGCCAAGGTTTCAAACCTACATAATCGATGAACTGGCTAAAAAGAATGCTCACAAAATAGTTAGGCTACCACCATACCCCTGCTACTTTAATAGTATAGAGTTAATTTGGGCTCAAATAAAAGGTTATGTGGCAACCAATAATAAGTTGTTTACTTTGACAGAAACAAGGAAACTGACTCATGAGGCCAATAAGCAGGTCAAGAAAGAAAACTGGGAGAAAGTTGTAAACCACACAAAAAATGTTATAATGAAGCATGGGAAAAAGAAGGAATTTTAGAGGAATTGGTGGAAAGACTTGTCATAACATTAAATGAAGACAGCAGCTCAAGTGGAAGCGAGTGTTCAGACAGTGAAGATTGTGAGAATGAAGCAGTTGAGTGTAACGATGATATTATTTTGTATATTACTGACGACAGTTTCGAGGTAGATCGATGCCTGCAAGATCTGCAAGAGTCGCCTTCAACAGATCTATATGGGATTAATCCACTTTCCCCATATAACGAGAGAGTTCTGGGACTTTCAGAATTTTGAAGACTGTATAAAGCTAACGTGAAAACATTGTAAAACTATGTAAGTTAGATTTTGTATTAAAATGTAATTATAAATTTATGATTTATTTGAGTGACACAGATTATTTCCCCAATTTTATTTTGATAATGCTGTGAATTGAAATAAAACCTAATGAACAATTTTAAAATACTTTAGCTTCTACTACTTAAAAATATTTAAACATTTCTGTAAAATGTAAATGCAAATGCTTCAAAATGCAATTTGAAAATATATAATTTTATTTTAATAACACACAGAAAACATCTAACAATGGAGTTATATTTTACACCGAGACTTAGTTTTAATAACGGATAACCATTTTTCAATCCAACTATTCTCGGTGTCAGTTAAGAATAATAAAGGGTGTTATATATTTTTATATAAGTTTTTTCTCTCTAAGTATCATGAATAAGATGCATTTACTGTGATTAATATACTTATATGCTACATCATGATTGATTGTAACAAACCTACAATATTTTGTTCAAACTGTATAAACCAACATTATTCCACTACAAGTACCAACTTGGCCGTTACTCATGCATCAGGGCAGTCGTACAAACTGACAACACTGTCCCCCTCTACTCATCTTTTCACCAATCATCCCGATTCGGAAGCAAGTTTAAACAAACTTTAGTTTGATTTTGCTTTACTGATATAATACGACTCTTTACTCATCTCAATTTTCTATACATTATTCTTATCTATCCTAAAGGTTGGAGAACAATAAAGCCCAGTGGGGTTGAGATACAACTAGGCAACTGCATTTCCATCCCTGTTATATACATACATTACCAGTATAGAATAACCCTTAGCACGCGTATGACAGTATTTCACGTAACCCTCAACTTGACTGGTAACGCGTATGACGGGATATCTCGATTCAACACTATTTGACTTCTGCTGGTATTTTTAATTCGTTTAAAGTCCAATAGAGTGCAGGGAAATGTCCTATTGGTATAATGTGACACTCCCACTACGGTATTTGTTCTCAATCACCTGTCCTTGGTCTTTATTTGGTTGTTATAGCAACCAGGCGCCATTTTGTGTTCTGCCCCAGCGCGTATAACGTGATTTCTTGTTCTACTACGACTGTCAGTTGTGAAATGTTTTGTGTCAGCCTTATAACTGCTATGGCTGTTCATTGTTGATTTGTTTAGGCTGTATTATTGTTTATATTATGTATATTTAGTCTATATCAGTAATTTTTTTGATGTCCTGAATGTAGGTAATTATTATGAGCAGTAGAAAGATATTTTTTATACAGTTTGTTGATTTTTCTCAAAATCTTTTTTTAGTAAAATTTATTTGTTTGATGAAATTCAGGTTATTTTGAATTAAATAGTAGGCCTACTTTTATATAAAAAGCCAATCTACATTTTTTTTTTTACCAAATATATCTGTAAGAACCCAAAATCAAATAGAACTTTAAACAATTACAAAAAAAAAAAAAAATTCTAATAGCACGTTATGAGTAAATAGCCTAAATTGTTATTCAGCGTGCTAAGGGTTATGTCAAACAAATAATTACAAATTTCTGATGCAGTTATATATTCCTTATGCAATATAATAGAAGGAGGGGGAATAGAAAGTTATTGTTAAAATATTTGTTAGGTACTGTTTTTAATAATTATGTAAAACTGAGTTTGACCAAAATAATTTTTTTTTTTTAATTTCTCGTTTAGCCCCAAATTCTTATGGGTGAAATTTAAGTGTTGTAAAGTATACTAGTTGTTAACTTTTTGCAAAACTTTTACAGTTGTAAAAACAATATTTTTAACATAAAGTTATGTTAGTTTGTAAAATAGAGTATTGATAGATCAATGGATGAGATTAGTGAAAATGGTTGACAGGAGATTCTCTATTTTTTGTGTGTAAACTTTGTTTTAGGTCTTTTATACAAATGTTGAATGTCATGAACAAACAATGAAAAGCGGGATCATTAGAAATTAACATTTTACTATGCAAACACTGCACCTGAAAAAACCTATCAGTTTGTAAATTTTTTTTACGCATTGTGAAGGATTACAGGTTATGTTCATTCATGAATATCTGTTGATAAAGATTAATCTAACTATTTACAACTTTGTCCTTGATTTGAACTTACTATTAAACTAAGGTTCTATGTACAAATTGTTGGATTAAAATTCTGTTCTTAACCAAACAACTCTTATCATACATATGTAGTAAAAAATAAGTAAAAAACAGAAGCACAATTTCCTCCTTCACCCTCAATTTTCAAATTACATCTTGTGGTGATTACCACCACTCCCCTCCCCTTCGCAAATCTGGACATATCCGCCCGGCTAGCTGATAAGACCAGAGTAATGCTCGAGACAGCTGTGACTAAGGACGTCTTCAGCGATCTTCCTAATTATATTATAGTGCGATAAATTTCTATCATGCGTTGCTAAACCCGTTCGGCCCTTGGGTTTATATCTGGGCGCATCGCGATATTGGTTATCGTAAAATAATTAGCCGAACTATATGCGGCTACGTTAGGCCCTGCTATAGACCGACATGTTGTTGCAATACAGTGTAGTTAATATTAACATTGGTATTAGTGTAATTGTCTTATTTTTAGTTAATTAGTTTCTAGTAATACTCGTCAAAAATGGCTAGCCTAAGTTGAGATTCGCCCAGTGTACTATATTGATTTTACCACACGATCAGGACCCGGTAATACATTATCAAAGTAGATCCGCGGACTCACCCAAATCGTGCCCCCAAATTCAATACCCATACTCTTGCTACCGTTGCAATCTATAGGTATCAAAATTTACAAAAGATAAAATATACATTAAACAAATAATGAGATTGATTTTATAGAGAGCATAATATTCAAATGGTTAAAATGAATTCAATTTTAACTAACTCAATGATACATTAGCCACCATAAGTCAATTATAACAAATTCAATGATACAATAGCTACCATAAGTTTCTTATAACCAACATTGACACACTAGCCACCATAAGTCAATTAAAACCAAATCAATGATACACTAGCTACCATAAGTCAATTATAACTTACTCAATGATGCATCAACCATAAGCGGATTTTAACTAAGTAATTGTAAATGTTATTATTTTATTTTTTAGCATATCTCTGTAACCTTGAGTGGAAGCCAACATGAGAGTTGTTGGGGGGGGGGGTATCCCTGATCACAGTTGCAATTTGCTAATTCCCTAAGTGTAAGAGGGACTCTGTTAAAGGATCCTTGAATTAGGAGGTTAGGGGAGGACATCCATAATCACAATTATAATTGGTTCATTCCATAACTATAAAAAGGACTGTGTTAAAAACATCCTTGCATTCTTCAAGGTCTATAATGAGGGACTCAATGCAAATGAGTGGAGGAAATTTGAAGAGTTTAACAAGGGGGTGATAAATGATGTGACCATATCTGTTGACTATGCATCAGCAAAAAATAATAATAATAATAATAATAATAATAATAATAAAAATAAAAGTTTGCATTAGCTTTAAGTTCAGAAATGTTCCAGGTAAAGTAATAAAGTATCTCTCAATGAATAGGTAGGATAGGTCTATTATCTAGAGACTGCCCAGTGAGATGCTACTTAAAAATAATGGGGTTGGAAAACTAAATGTCTGTTTATTCTGCTCCTACTGAATGAGACAACAGGCAATAGAGATCTAGCATACTTGGAAGGTTTATTATGGGGTTTGAAGTCTTAATGGGTTCTGATTCTAAGATTCATATGGGTTTTATAATCCTAGGGATGATAATCGATCATTTTTTGGTTTGCAGTGTAGAAAGGCCTTGCAACCCAAAAGGGAAATCGGTTTAAATTTTACAACCAGCAAAGTGTTTTCTCGATATTTGTTTTGTAATTTTATTGTTAATATTGTCAGTGTAATATGTAACATTTAATTTAGTGTTTTTGTAAAGACAAGCATTTCTGACTCTAATTTTATATATTTACTCAAAAACAACAATAATTAAAACAGGATCTGCATTTGCCAATATTAAGGACTAGAGATTAGATATATAATCAAAAAAGTTATAAAAATATTAACACTGTTTTGATAAAGGTGAGGGACTTCACAGTTGATCATAATCTATTATCTACTACTTAGCAACTCCAACAGAGAAATAATCATGTTTAAACAATATTAATATAAAATTACTAAATTCTTAAAATAAGAACTTTTTTAGCTATGCATATTTACAAGAAAATTGCATGCATAGTTATTTGAGATAAAATATTTATAATTATTAAGTGAAACTTACAGTGAAAGTATAAAACCCTTCTGGAACTGGTTGACCACCAAACTTGACACTTAATGTATAATCCCCTGCATCTTTCACTGTGTAATAGATAGTAAATGTACCATCACCATTGTCTTCAATATCAATGTCCAAATCACTGTAACATATACAAAAATACACATTTTATTATTATTTGTATTACAAATTGTATTGAGGAATTAATGCATATACATACAAGGTATGTTATTATGAGACTTTTTTCTATCTTTGAGAAGGTATAGAGAACTGAATATGATCACTTTGGCAGAGATGTTGGATGTGTCTGAACTTTCGTGGCAAACATCAATACTGTTAGGAACGGCCTCTCAAAACTGCCTGGGTTCTTTAATTTTAATTAAAATCAGTGGTTCAATGTTTTATTAGCTTTTATTATCAACATAAAACTTATGTCTATTTTCCTGATACTTTAATACAATACAAAAATAAAAATACAATCAAATGAACAATATTCAAACTAAGTATTCATTACTCAAAGCCCAGAAGTGTTCCAACTATTGTTACTCTTTTTACAGATGAAATTACTGATTTTACTGGTGCCTTTATACGCGGCCTGTATCTCCCAAGCACCAAAAGATCCCCTCCACATTGTGCTGGCTGCTTATATATGTTTTGTTGCCTCTGGTGCTCTACTTTCGTTGCAAGTCAAGCATTTCAACACTTTTTCAATTCTTTCACAATAGTTGGGTCATTCTGAGCTTTGTATGATATAATCCTAACATAATTTACTTATTATAATAACTTTAACTAAATATATTCCTAACAATACTCTCTTGGTCGTTTAGTTGATTGTGAGTAATAAGTTATTGCAGTTGTGTTTTCTATTGTGTGCTGGAATACTGCTAAGTTTAAGAGTTGAGTAACATGTCAATAGACATTTTTAGTTAAGTTGAACAAAACACCAACAGAATGGTTTCAAATGCTTACGGGGAAGACTGCATGTGTATTTAAGTGGCACAAAAGAATCAATGATAGACGTCAGAATGTGATATATGATGAAAGCCCTGAATGGCCTTCCACTTCAAAAACCTTAGAAAATGTGCAAAAAATTAGTCAGATTATTCGAGCAGACTCTCGATTCAGTGTTAGAATGATAGCTAAAGGTGTGAACAATTATACGGAAAATTTTTAGTGAGGAGCTAAATTAGAAAAATATTTCTGCCAAGATGGTTCCTGAGGGTTCTCATATCAGAGCAAAAGGAACGCTGCATGGATATTTATGCTGACATGTTGTAGGAAGTTAATGACGATCCAATCTTTTTCAAAAAATGATCACTTGTGATCATATCAAGTATGATCCTAAGACAAAATGGTAGTCAAACTGGAAAATACCATCATCGTCAAGAACAGACAAAGCTTTTCAAAGTAAGCCCAAATTCAAAGCCATGTTCACATTTATTTATTTATATTTTTTTTGTCCAGTGCATAATTTTGCAAGAATGGGTTCCAGAAGCACAACAGTAAAACAGCATTATTAGAATGAAGATTTGACAAAGCTGAGAGCAAAATTCAGAAAGAAAGTACAGAACTGTGGTAAAATGTAGAGAATGCGGAAAACAAAAATGCATCAGTGTGTAAGTGTGAATGGAGACTATATTGCGAAGGGGACAAGCATTAGAATTGTGATACATATAAAGATGAGTTACTCTTAATAGACATACCTTGTCAATTTGGAAAATTCTTATATATTATATTATTTACATATAAACACATTTTATTTTTATATAAAATATATTTATCAAATGAAAACTAACTACGTTAATTCCAAATTTCAAAAAAGTTTCATTTAAAATAAAAATTTATATCATATAATTGTATAGTATTAGCGCAGATACTAATTTTTTAAAAATTTTTAAAATAATGACAAAATGAACATATTGCACTGACTTCCTCCCATATGTGCACAAAAAATGCAACACAAATAAAACTACAAAAATATCATAAATTTTTCTGGATCCATAGATGTTATTAAAATAAGTTTAATTAAAGACTTTTACTTTCTACTCTACGAAAATTCGAAATCTAGAAGTATTATGTGATGTTTCATGGACATTTATAGTATTATTATTATTAATTTTATTTTTTTTTTATAGAAGAAATATCTTTAGTGTCTTTTATCACCTATAATTCATTTTCCAAGGATATTCATGACTCTTTGGTCATGGATAATAGTTTAAGAGAAGTTTAAGATAGTTTCACGGATATTAGTTGTAATTTAGAAGAAACGTATTATGATTATTTAAATAATAATCATAATATTCACATTTATTAGGTATCAATTGTTATTTATTATTAAAAATTTAAATTGTTATTTCCACTGTGTAATATTTATGTTCTCTTGGAAACGGTAGTGGGATTTAGTAAGGTATCAATCTTCTTTGTACACTTTTTTTATTTGGTTTAATTCTCCTCCTTGTTCATTCAAAACAAAGGTTGGGTTTTTTGTTTGTGTTTTTTGGCAAGAGTAAACATTGCTATTAAAAGCACAATAATTTATTAGCCATTAGCTACTTGTAAGAAATTACTTTACACACATTTCATTGACTTTTCTTTCTATTCATGTAAACTAGTTCAATGTTAATTTTAATATAGACCTAATTTTATTTTAAATGGTTAAATGACTTATTATTTATTTTCTAATCTAAGATAATCAAATAAAATGAAATGCTAGAATTCCATTTGTGATTATAGATTACAAAATTCTTATCCTTGAAGAAGTGACATAATTATTTTGTTAATGTTTTAAAGAAACAATTTAAAAAATACATAACAAATTTTAGATGTGACCAAAATCTTCATATTATACATTATTTATCCACAAAGTCTGCATCAATAGTAATGCACTAAGAAATGTAATTAAAGATAATAATAATTTTGTTTAAATTAAATTTGTAAATCTTTTAATTTGATGCGATTAGTTTAGGTTTAAAATTGGTACTGTATGAATATTAGAACATACGAAAGTTGCATTAAAAAAAATTATAATAATGTCAAAAATGAAAAATTTGGTAACATAAGTTTTACTCTTTTAAATTAAAAAATTACATTGAAATTACATTATTAATACAAACTACCTTTATTTATATAACAAAATACATAGGGAAAATTGAAGTAAACCAAAGACATATTTATAATAAATTTATGTAATGTTTTTGAAAAATATACTCATGTATTTTCCAAATGTTTGTTAAAAATCAAAATTTGGTATAATGTTCAATATCTGTTAAAATACAATATTTGTATAAAGTAGTAATAATATATACATCAATAGTTGCATGTAGTGCTGAATCGAGCTAACCCCTGAAATTCGAGCAAGTTGTGACTAATGGATTTTGACGGCTGAACTAATGTTTAAAACTGTTTTCAAATGAAGGTTTTTGTTATTGTTCTGACGAATTCCGACTTATTAATCATAAATGTTAAAAATTAATCAAATATAATATTAAACTAAATCATTAATCGATAGTATTAAAATTATTTACATATTTTACAAAAAACCGTTATTCTGCATAGAAACAAGACAGAGCCAACTCTATAACCCCATAACTGCCAGTTCCATTATCCTACATAGACACTTCTGTACCAAAGCAATCTCAGTTCCTTTTTATTTTGATGGAATAAAAAAAAACATTGTACTGTCACTAAGTTTTTCTTTATTTGGCATAATAGATCAAATACTATCTTGAATAATTTTCTTGCCTTTACTATCCAAGTAGAAATGGGACCTAGCGATAATTAATTTCATTTTGATGTTTATTGAGCAGGAGATTTATTACATTTCAGAAAATTAATACAACACTTTGTTAAACATACATGGATAGAAACATTTGATTTTAAATGAAATCAACAATTAAATACAAAAATTTATTGAAATTATTCTTTATGGATGTTGTAGAAAAACAGATTTTAGCTATGTTATACAATTTTTTTAAAATTAATAAACACCAATAATAAGTTACAATCAGTATTAATTTAGTATATATTTAGATCAACGAAAATATCATACATAAAAATTCAGTTTTATATTAAATATAGGGTTCCTAAGCTAACTTATATTGTAGATTCATGAAAGTTGGTTTGGGAGGGAGTCCTTATAAATCCTGCCCCATTAATGAAAACTACGCTCCATCTTCCCTGGCTGAATCTAAATATGAAAAATTCCAATATTAATTGAGTGATGATAATTAAAAAAAGTAGCAAAATTTGTTTTCCCACAGAATTATGGATCACTAACATGGCAGGTGACAATTTATCTATTTATAAAACTGAAGAATTAAATTTCAATACAAATTCAGTATAAATCGCATAGCTTATACTTTCAAATATTAATTACATTCATTTTTATTTAATTTAAGCTGTTCTTAATTTATTGTTGACAGTTTGTTAAAAAGTCTTGGAACGTCTGACTCTGCATTGGAAGTTGTGAGGCGAATAGGTAGTATAATGATTAGGAACTGGTCTAGAAAGAAACATTTAGGTAAGTAGAAAGAGATAGAGAGAGCATGTATTCCAAAGTCAAAGATCTTCCTGATGTGCTAGAAATAATAGACTCAAAATTGATGTTCGGTATTTTAACAGGGTACTGTGCTTTGAATAGACATCTTTCGATTATTGGGACCTGACTGCAATCGATGAGGGTTGGAAGAGAGGGCTAAGCATTTTGTTACCCTCTGTGAAAGGTACAGCAGAGTAGGATATGAAGTGCTAGGAGCCTTAGAAGTGTTAGGAGAAGTTGCTATAGATCCACAGATCTGTTGTGGTATGTCAAGAGAACAGATAGGTTTGATAAAGGGTAAACGTAAGGTACTGTTCTCTGGATAAGATGGTGGGTAAAAATAGCCCATGAGGCCTAACCACGGGGATGTAATACCTGTCCCATAAAAAAATAGAATGTTTTGAGCAAGAAATTCCCACCACAGAATCATATATGCCAAGATGTTTTGCCACTTGTAAAATATAAATAGTTTGATAATGATCCAATTAGTATTTACTTTCACTTTAATATGTATGTTTTTGTTTTGATTATTGCAAATTATTTTTCTAAGAAATATATGAGTTTGTAGCATTCATCTGTTTGGGACTGGAACATCAAAAGAAGTGTTTGTGTTTACTTAATGCTTTACTTGAAAATAAATAACCTTTAATAGTTTAGAAGTCTGAAAACAGATACATAAATGATTTTCATCACATTTAATTATTACTTCTATCAAATTCTGTAAACTTTTATTTTTAGCCATGATCCATATTGTATAATAATTATATTATCAAAGCCTTTATGGAAAGACCTTTAGGCCTAGGATTATGAAAGGTGCAGCAATCATAGTCCTTACAACTAGTTTTCAATATGTTTTATTCAAAAGCTTATGATAGAGGATGGAATTAAAGTCATTTCCACATTTACTATTTTTCCACAGATAGTTTTCCACATATTCCAGATTGTTCAGTAACTATAATTTTTTATTTGTCATCAGCTTGGCATAATAGTTTGTGTTTATTAACCTTTATAAAATTTAATCAAAAGAGTTTTGTATAGATTTGACGTACTGGACATTCTAGGTGGTATCCTCACTACATTTTCTTCTTATTTTTAACAATAACTACTGGATCAGTACTTCTTGGGTAGATGGCAACTTCCCAAAAGTAAATTGGTGTAAATGTCATTGAAATAGATTGATTGGGATGATTTTGAAATACTGTATATGGAATTCTAATTCTATTGCTATTGGACTAAAAACTCCAAAACTCTTATTTTTGGAAAAATTATTTGATTTTGTGCTTTGATGTGTGAGATAGTTTGTGAAAAATGTTTAAAGATATTTATCATTGAACTTTAACTTTAGGTTTTAACACATTTAATGTTTGTTATTGCTTTTAAGTATTAGTGTTTTTATTAAATTATATTGCATTCAAAATTTCATAACTTTTTGCGTTCTTGATTGTGAATGACTATTTCAATGTAATACAAGAAACCTGTAGAGTGTATGATACATTTTCACGAGGAGAATAATATGCCAAATCATAAGCTCATGAGTAGATGGTTTTGTCAAAGATAAAAATAGTTTCACAGAAAGTGTTTACCAAATAGCCACGTTAGTCATCCTAGTACTAGTGATTGGTGGGACAAAGACAGAGGGGGTGTGGGAGGAGCTTATTTCAAACACATGCCAACTCCAATTCTGGAATTTCAAATACCTCAGTGTTGAGTCTATCTCAGATCATATCTTTTTCTGAACAATATATCTACAAATATGGAATCTAAAAGGTTTTGACATAATTTATAATAAATGGATGAAGTTTAATACTATATTTCTTTACCACAGTTACAATTTAAATAAATTTGATATATCTTATTTTACTGATATTATCCATTACAATTTCACTATGAATATCAGAAAGCTAGTAAAATAATACCAAACAACGTATATGTTGTGTAGTAAAACTTATGAAATAACTTTAAACAAATGATTAAAAGTAATTTATACCACCCCAGTAATATTCAGTTTGTGTACATGCTGGTAAAATTCTGTTAGTATACACATTCTGGTTACAAAAACAGTAAAATAACTAAATTTTACACTCGAAATGCAATATTTTATTAAATTGTTGTAAACTTTCCACCATTACAACAGCACAATTAATTACAAATACCATATTTTTCATAACAAACAAAATACAACTTCAAAGTATTTCTATGAAATTTATTTAAATACAAGATCATCATTATTAAAATGTAGATACAAATAAAATTTGATAAATGCTTCGTTTAAAATAAAAAAATTTTAGATCAATAAAAAATACCATTATATAACTTATATCCATGAAGAGATGGGTATATTATACCATGCTGATGATACTTACACATGTTAAGAGAATATCACATTCAATCATGTTGAGAATTTAAATAAATAAAAATTGCAAATCTTATACTCATGTTCATTAGGAAAATGCTACAATCTATAATAATAAGATTTGGCATAAAAGAAGGGGAAAAAAAACTGGTGGCAAGAGACCACACGTTGGAAGTGATAACTTCTATGGCCAATATCTTTTGAACAATACAAGGGACATGCTTCAAGAAAACTTTGCATGCTTCAAGAAAACTTTGCAACGAGTATACCATTAAACATATTGTTATAATTTTATGTTATGATTAAAATTTAATGAATTCCTGCATATTTTTGGCTGTAGAAATATAAACAGCAATAATTATGATAAGCTGTTCAGTTTCTGTTACACATCTACTTAACCCTAGAAAGCTAAACAATCGTAAAAATTACGAGCGTGTTTTGTTTTTGCCTAGTTTCCTCCACTTAACCTGCGTCAATGGACTTGCCCGTCCAGTTCCGTGTCGCACTGGGGCCTCTCAGTCAGTCAGTGTTTGGAGCGTTTCGGTGCAGTTTGTCAATTTAGTTCCGCTGTTAGTCGCTCGTAAATTTTACGATAGTTTAGCTTTAACGTTTGGAATTTTCCGTTATCCGTTTTGATTTGATGGTCCTAAAACCATGGTTTCTTACAAGGTGAAAAGTTCAAAAATTGTTTTGCTACTATCTACTTGCCTCGTAAAGCCTGTAATCGCTCAAGTGTCCAAGTAACCTTATGTAATCGAGACCTATAATGCCACAAAGGGGGCAGTTGATACGATGGACCAAATGTCGTGTAGCCGTAAGACTAAAATGTGGCCTTTGTGCGTATTTTATGGCATGCTTAATATTTTTCTTGTAAATTCATATGTCATTTCTGTCACTAATGTTGTGAAAAGCGGCCAGAAACCACTGTCAAGAAGGAAGTTTGCCATGCAAATACGCCAGAGCCTTATCGAGCCATGGCTTCAACAGCGGTTGCAATACCCAACTTTGACTCGCAAACTCCGCCAATCTATTGCTGATATCTTGAAAATTCCGGTACCAGACAGGGCCCATGACCTTCCTCAAAACCTACCATGAACAATTTGTGGGATTTGCCCATCAGTCACGAGAAGGATGACAACAGTATACTGCTGCCGCTGCAACAAACCGATTTGTGCTGAACATCGCGGAAAGTGCTGTGTCGACTGCGTCGAAGACTTGTAAATGCGTAAATTTGGCGCAAACATATTTTTAGTGATATGTTTTGACTATATGTGTTCAATTTTGTAACCTGAAGTATTTTTTATTTATTTTTTATAACCTGTCGTGAAATTTACGATAGTTTAGCATTAATGTAACTTTTGAACAGATTAGCTTTCTAGGGTTAAACAAATTTCTCCGATTTTCGACTGGAACACTCCAAGGCCAACTGATTTGTTTGAATAAATATCCATATGTGAGGTTACTATATTCGCATTATCACCTGCATTATGATAAATTGCTACCCACCGGCAAAAACCCCAGGTCGTATATACTTTGTAACGCAATAGAAATCCGGAATATCTATGATCTCTCCATCTTTCATATGTGTTTCCGAAAGAATAATTATATTTGATTTTTCAAAATACTGTCATTGAGATCGAGTGCGTGTGCAACGATGCTTTGACAATTGATTGAATAAAAATTAATCATGTTTTGTTGCAAATAAAGTCAGACAAAACTTCACTAATTATTGTAAACACAAACGTATGCGCAATGCTATACAGTCCAAAACTGTGCGCAGTGCTATACAACACAAACGTATGTGCAGTGTTATAAAACCCAAACGTATGCGTAGTGCTATACAGCAAAAAAGTAAGTGCAGTGTTATACAACATAAACATATGTGCAATGCTATACAGCACAAACTTATGCACAGTGCTATACAGCCTAAACGTATGAGCAGTGATTATAGCCCAAACGTATGTGCAGTACTATACAACACAAACGTATGCATAATGCTATACAGCCCAAACATATGAGCAGTACTATACAACGCAGACGTATGTGCAATGCTATTCAGCCCAAACGTATGCACAGTGCTATATAGCCCGAACGTATGTGCAGTGTTATAAAATCGAAACGTATGTGCAGTGCTATACAGCACAAACATATGCGCAGTGATATATAGCCCAAACGTACGCACAGTACTAGACAACACAAACGTATACGCAATGCTATACAACACAAATATATGCGCATTGTTATAAAACCCAAACTTATGCGCAATGCTATATAGCCCAAACGTATGCGTAGTGCTATACAGCCTAAACATGTGCGCAGTGCTATACAACACAAACGTATGCACACTATTATACACCTCAAACTTATACATAGTGCTATACAGCCGATACATTTGCGCAGTACTATACAGCACAAAAGTATGCGCAGTGTTATACAACACAAACGTATGTGCAATGCTATACAGCCCAAACGTATGCACAGTGCTATACAGCCCAAACGTATGCACAGTGCTATATAGCACAAACGTATGCGCAGTGTTATACAACACTAACGTATGAAGAAAATGTAAGGTTAATATTATGTTCAACATACCGTCGCATACGAACATATATAGGTATACACTTATGATTATGCCTCTCTTATGGTATGCAGTGACCGTGACGCGAGTTTACCGTTTTACTCCTATCCCAGAAAGTGTCCAACCGGCCTATAGAAGTTATCACTTCAAAAATATACAGCTTATGCTCAATATCATAAAGAAAAGGATACTTTCTGACATGATATATATATATATATATATATATATATATATATATATATATATATATGGGTATTTATGCTATGATAACAGTTGAATTAAATAAATGAGAAGCTTGTACTTATATCCATTACGAAATGGGTACTTTCTACCCATTATAGGTGTGGAAATGAATAAGAAGTGCCAAACTCATATTCATGTCAATTAAGGGATGTGTATTTTCTGCCATGATCAGAGTTGAAATTCATGAGAAATGTCCACCTAATGCTCATATCCATTTTAGTCATAACAATTGAAGAAAATTTTAATGTAATAGCAGATATTTCTGGTTGAATCTCCATATTCAAGGATGAAGTAAAATAAATGAGCTACAAGTGTTTCGTCTTGCGGCATCATCGGGTAGTTGCTCATTTATATTATTAAAATATTTTGAAACTTTAAGCTTTTGCTTTATTTTATCCTTGGATAATTGAAGTAAAGAAATGATAAACTTTCACTCACATTCATCAATAAGTGGGTATGTTCTACTATGATAGGAATGGAAATGGATTTTTCTCATTAGTTCCCACTAGACATTTTGCAACTTGTAGAAATTAAATTTATTAACTTAATTTTTTTAAACCATGTTAGTTTAAACTGAATAATTGAAAAAGGTTAGGTTAACACTGTAACGGCCACCCTTTCTTTAATTCAATCTGCAAGGATATTACAGATTTAAATTTAAATGTTCAGATTTAATAGTTACAGCCCACCCGTCACGTGCTGGCCCCTGATGTATAAACCCTGAAACGCAGAAATCAGACGTTACCATTGTAGGCTTGCCCCCAGGCCGTAACTGGACTTTAAGATAAGATAGAATTTTGTCCTTTTTGAGATAACGGGACAGCAGTCACTCTAGTTCTTTGTACAATGTAAGTAGCAAGTTTTCAAAATTAAAAAAAAATAATAAGTCGACTACGAAAATTAAAACTTTTCTTAATTAAAGGCGTGTAAGAATTCATTTTAAAACTGAAAAAGGCGTCTTAAATTTTCTAAATTAAAAAAAGTAACCATGTTAAGTTTAATAGAATCGACATCGCTTGGCAAACATTTTCAGCAAAGTTTTCCAGGATTTCGTCATCTAAAATCCAGGTAAAACAAGATTTCATTTTAAACTTTATAGAGTTAACTATATTATAATATATTTACTGTTTATAAAACTAAAATTTGAAATTGTTTTTTTAATTATAATTACACTTTATGTTATCTGTATTTTTTTTTTGAGAATATAACTTGATATAATTTTTTGAAAGAAAAACCAATATGTTTTACTTTTATTTTAGTTATTGTAAAGTCAAGTCAACAATTAAAGAAATCTTTAAATTTAATTTCAACTAAATTTTAAATTGTCTATAAATCATACGAGCCTAAATTCAAACAATCTTTTAAAACGAAAAGCATCTCTTCTTGTTTCTTGTAAAAAATAAAATAAAGTCATTCAGTAATTTATTTTAACATATATAACCTTTTGTTTTCAAACAAATTGCTTTTTATCAAAATTAGTTACAAAGAAATATGTTGCTCATAAAGCTACAAAGGAAATGTTTTAACCTGTCAAGAAATGTCTGTTCTTTGTGTAATGCGACACTTTTTTTGTACAGCTATAAACTGGTTCCAGCAGGCTAGAAAATCTTGCGACCTTGCTGTGAATTCTAAGTCCAGCATAAGACCTAAGGACCTTTTTTTAAAAATAACGTAAAAAAAGGTAAAGGTGAAAAATAAAAGAACAATTCGACCCGTGACTTTCATACCAGTGGAAAACTAGAAAGTGAAATTGTGAAATGATATTTTGAATGTCTTTGTCTTTAAAATATAATTAATTTGTTTGAAAAATCTAAAACCAAAATTAAAAATTCTTTGGAAGGGATATGCATGCACTTTTCGACCCCACGACCCCAAAGGGGTTAACTTTATAATTTTTTTTTTAAATATTGACGTCAATAATTAACTAATTAATCTTCTTTCTAAAACATATGTTTAAAAATTTTTTGTTGGCCAACTTATATTTAAGTATATACAAATGTGTAATTAATTAATTAAATTTTGTTAATTTTAATAGATATATAATTTAAAAATTAAATCCCTTGTAACATTACATGCTTTAATGAATTGTCTTTTCTCTTTTAAACTTTATTTTGTAATTAATTAAATGGGGGGGTTTGATTAATATGATCTAAATCTTTTACTAAGGGCTTATAATAATGTAAATCACTAGCTATATATCAAGTGTCAATTGTACTTGGCAAATTGTTCTTCTTTTATAAAAAATTTCTAATCTATGTTATATGTTAATTTTTTTTTAAATGTAAATGGTTAACTCAAATTTTACCAAAAAAAGGTTAAATAAATTACAGGTCAATCGAAATTATCTAGATCTCTTCTTATTCAAGCATGTTGCCAATCCTGGTTCCAGAAGCGTCTATCTAAGGATTTCATCCTTAAAAATGGTAACAACACATTGGAACCAACAGAATAATTTCTTTCAATCATTTAACAAACTTAAAATCAGTGTTATATTTCTGTACCCCGGAGGTAAAGGACACTATGTCCATTTTTTCCAAATTTGGAATTTTCAAACATCTGTTTATAGTTTTTTTCTCTTTACACAGTGGTATAGGACACTATGTCCAAAACCAGCTGTAAGCCAAGTTAGCGCCTTTTAAATGAACACCAAGTCCACCTTTACCCAGAGGTATACAACACCATGTGGACTTGGTGTTGTTTACCTCTATAAGTTTTTCACAATGTGTTTTACCAGCTGGACATAGTGTTGTTTACACCCTGTGGACTTTTCAGGAACTAAGAGAGCAAGGTTTCATTTTAGCCATTTTGAGTGTTGTTTTAGACTTTAACTGTTGTTTATAAAGCTATGATAAATAAACAAGATGGACAAAAACTCCCGTGGTAGAAGAATACTGCAATTACTTAAATCTAATACTACTAACGCCGAGCTGATTCCTAAACCAAATGCAATGAACTATACATTGTTGATTGCAATGAAAAAGATATTAATCCAAATTTAATACCTAAGAAATGGTTGTACTATGATATTTTTAATAAACAGTTCAAGTTGTCATTTAAACCACCTGAAATCGACACCTGCGATACATGTGATATTTTCAATGCTAAGCTTAAAAATAGTCTGACACAAGAAGAAAAGGATTGTACAAAGGCTGATCATGATGCACATCTTAATGAATCAAAATCAAGATATAACTTAAAAAGTAGTGACACTAAAATGGCTAAAGACTCACCTAAACACAAAGTATTAACTGGTGATCTGCAAAAATGCCTGCCATCACCACTCACAACAAACTGCATTAGTTTTTATAAAAGGAAGCTTTGGACATTAAATTTTACGCCATATGATGCAGCAGATTCCTCAGTACACTGTATGATGTGGGATGATTCTAAAGGAGCCCGTGGTGGAAATGAAATTGCATCAGCAATTTTGAAATGGGCAGATAGTGTCATTCCTGGCAGTGAAATAGAAGAAATCACACTTTGGACCGATAATTGTTACGGTCAAAATAAGAATATAAGTATTGTAATGTGTTTTTTCTGGATTCTGCACAAATATCCTCAAATTAAGACTATAACTCAAAAGTTCTTGCTTAAAGGGCATACTCGCATGGAGGCTGACAGTGTACCTGCCTTAATAGGAAAAGGAAGAAACTCAATGATTTGGCTATTTGAACACCATGGGACTGGCAACAATTGGTAAGGCAAACTTCCAGTAAATACACCGTGCATAATATGGAACTTACAGATTTCAAAAAACTTCAACATTGTTTGATAAAAAAACAATCGCCTAACCCCCCTCTTGTAAATAGAAAGAAGGATGTTAACAAGGAGCCAGTTCTGCTATCAACCTGTGTTCAAATTCAGGTTCATCAGGAAAAGATTGGAAGGCTTTTTTTGAAAACAGATTTCAACGGTAAAACTCAAGAGGTTGACTTAGTAAGGTTTAAAAGACAAGAAGTAACTTTTCTATCAGATTTAAATCAAGTCTCAATAAATCCAGTACCAATTACAAAGCAGAAATTCAATGACTTGATTGCACTTCTGCCTTTTGTTCCCTTAGTTTGCCACGACTTCTACAAACATTTGAAATACAGCAATCAATCTACGTTTAACTACCCTCAAGGAGATGATGATGTGGATACTCTCTAGTGTCGTTGGGACTTATCTTCAACTAAAGTTTAATTTATATGTTGTGTTTTTTTAATAAACAATGTGTGATTTTCAATGTTTGTATCTTCTTTATTTTCCTGATAAAACCCCAAAATAATGTCATATGCAAAACTTATGAGAGGTATACAACACTATGTCCAACAATGAATTTTTATAATTTTTTTATTAAATGATTTGTTTTATTTGTATGAATAAATTTTAATGGAATGAAAAAGAAACGTTCTAATAAGATTTTAATAAAATAATAGTTAAAAAATGCCAATTAACATTAAAGTAATGAATTATTTAATTTAAAACAAATCTTAAAACTGCTCTCCTGAAAAATTAGTAAAGTGTGACTTAGTGTCCTTTGCCTCCGGGGTACAGATTTGTTTTCAAGTAGCAAAAAGCGTGGTAAGAACTAACTGATAAGACCCGTAGAAATAAATAAGTAATGCTATTTTTATTAGTACTTTTAAAGTATGCGCACTTTTTTGACATCATAATCAGAAAGAGTGACCCCAAATACATAAAAAATAACATTGAAATCAAAAAATCATATCGATTTATGAACCCGTCTCTTATTTCATATTACGTTTAATCGGACATCATTCTTATTGTTTATATTTAATAAATAAACATATTAGTAGGTTTCCAGAAAAAAAAACTGTTTACATCTTTGATCTAGACACTCTAACGAATAAAATGTGCTATGACACAAGTCATTTCGTGCAGTTTCACTCTGGATCAAAGTAAACGCTGTTTTTCCCGTTTTTTGCCCTGACTATTAGATATAAGTAGAGGATAAGAATTGTTGTAATTATAAATAAGTAAAAATGAGCTTAGGCTGTATGGGATGAGTGCGTGAGACAAGAAATAGTCCGAACATTTATTTTTAATAACATGAGAAATGACAAAATATTAAAAGATGTAATTAATCAGAAACAATCTAAGAAACGTATGTGATGTTTGGAAATAGGTAGAACAAAAAGAACTATTGTAAGTGAAATAGGTGTGAGACATGTGACTGGTTCTGGAGGGGTTTTAGCGGTAACGAGACATTGCATCAGTCGACAGGAGAACTCTTTAGATGTGAGTCGCCAATGATGGCTAATGACAATTTGAAGTAAAAAGTGTAGTTATGTAGCACTAATAGTAAGTAAAGTGAACGATTGTAATACTGTAGATAATACATAAGACCAACGGTAATTGGTTTGTGAAAAAATTATACTAATTTGGTTAAAAACACAATTTATAATGAATGTCCACATGTTGGTGGGAGTAAGATAAGTTTCGGTCTTAAACGACGAATAGAAAAACTGAGTGTTCTCTATAAATGATGTATGTTGTATGTTAGACAATGTTCAAACATTGAACTAGTGATAGTGACAATAGAAAATGTTTGAATAGAAAATCTAGACTTGAAATGGTGTGTGTAATAGGGCCCAGACCTTTATCTCCCATGTGCTTCTATGGCTACGACATAAGTGCGTTGTTGATACAATAACTACGTATTTAATAAAAGACACAAGATATATCCATGTATTAGTTATGTATTAGTTTTAGTTAATGTTAGTTAATTTGTTAAAAAAAGTCTGTATTTTTTTTTATTTACAATATTTCATGAGAACATGAATGTCACTAGTTTTCTATTTGTTTTCGTACTTCATAAATATTAAAATAACTGATTTGAGAGCATATTGATAACAGTCATAACTAGGCCTAAAATTTATATATTTTTTTTATTTTTATTTTTACTTTATTTTCAAGCTTGAACAGGATATGAGTTTGAAATATTTCAATTCAACTAGGCTCAAACTCATAATCCTGAAACATAAGAGAAATGATAAAGTCTCTCTGCTGAAAACTTAAGTTTGCTAAATTGATGTTTTGTTAGTTACTAAGTAATTAATTGTTAGTTTAAGAATTTTTGAATTTACTAAGTGTAGAATCTTCTTATATATATGTTCGTGTTTTTGGCTCATTAAATAAGATGTATGTTTAAAAGTATAAAAGACTTCTACATTCCATTCCAGTATTCCATCAAGTACACTGTTTCAAAAGAATTCACGACCCTTTAAAATTAATATTCAAAATTTTAATTTGGCAATTATGCACTTGCCATGGCGCCCAACATTTTATTACTTTTCATTCATTATTAGCTTCGCCCCTTTTAGTAAATCATTACAATTGTCACACAAGGTTGGGCAATGTTTATTTAAAGTAAATTTGAACCCCATAGTTTCTAAATAGTTACATTTGGCGCACGACGTGTGGCGATTTGTAACTAAAGTAAAGCAACTCCCCTTTTTTTAAAATTATTACAATAATTTGAATTGAATGTTACTATGATCAGATTGGTAAATAACAAAAATGATATTCTATCATTATAATTGACTTGACTTAATTAATAAAGTAAATTTGTAGTGAATTTATAAAATAAATGAGTAGTAGAATTTGTAACTAGTATTCTTATCTTTTATTTTATTTTGAGAATGATACAATGAACTATAACAGTTTTTACTGGTAGTTCATAAATTTATTTCAGAGGTTGTCATTTACATTCATGTTGATTTACACTTAGAAAAATAATGTCAAGCCTCAGCATACCATTACATTTTTGTCTAATATTTGGAAACCACAGTAATATCTCGCATTAGGCATTATACCTAATAAACTTTATATACACTTCAACAATTTCAACTTTTCAACTTTGTTTCGACTTTTTGTAAGACAATTAGTTCTCACTGCTTTCTCAAGAGGTAGAAACACAGTCTTGCATACCCCTCTAGAAGGGTTAAGGTGAAATTTTCCCATAGAAACTTAAAAAATATATATTTACTTTATTCTTAGCCCAAAAACTTTTTTTAATAAGGGCATTATTTTTAATTATGAAACTCTATCATGAGACCATGTACTTCTCTCTACACGTAACTTTAGTTTAACTCAAAATACAATTTTTTTAATTGTATATTTAGATTTTTGGTGGGTATATTTCTTTTCGTTTTAGATAATGCACAGGTTACTATCCCCCCTTAACTCTTTGTGTAAATATCCCCATAATAAACTCTCCCCCCCCAGTAACAAATTTCAATCTTCATCCATTTCAAATAATTTTTAATATTACAGTATTATGTATTCATGTAAATATTTTCTAAGTTTAGATTTAGAATTATATCAATACATCTTTCTGTAAATCAAATCGTAAATTTTATTAACTATATAGAGTGAAACAGCTTAATATATCAGCTTCTAATTGACATAAAGAGGCAATTTGCCATTGTAAAGGTCTTTACTTAATTAATTTGAGTACATTCATCTGCCACTCCTAGCATTGTTTTAACTTTGGCTATACAGGAATAGCAGAAGAATGTACTCAAATTTGTTATGTATGTCCTAGTAGAAATGTATATTACCATAATAAGACCTATTTAAGTTATCCACAGAGTGTGTATAACGTTTTCTACAGTATACAGGTGTTCTAAAAAGCTATAAAATATTATTTTCCTTAACATATTCAAACATAATAAATGTCTTCTTTCATATTTTGATAGTTCTAATGAAGACATATATAATAAAATTTTAGCATATTTGGATAGCTTCAGAAAACCAACAGTTAATAATAACAATATTTTTTAAATAATATTTTTACTTCATTAAGACATACATTTGTCTTGAGTACAGCAATTAATGCTCTTTTGTACACTAAATTTTGAAAAATTGAAAACTAAAAATACAACTTTAGATGCATTTACTTGTTTGGTAATGAAGTTAGACAAATCTACTAAAGTTTGATTAACATTACTTCATTAGCACTATCAAATCACACAAAAATATTTATACCTTCTTTACATTTAAAAATTTTGACAAAAAATATAATTTTACAGTTTTTTGGAATATTCAGTACATGGTTGAAAATGACGAAATCCAAAATCGGATAACTAAAATAAGAGTGATGTCAGGGATCTGAAGATGACCAAATAACAGTCAAAACTGGTAATCCACTAGAACATTTAAGCATTGTTTGCATAAGGTAAGAATAACCTAACAATTGATTAAATTCAATCCTGGAGGTTAATAACACTATGTTTAAATTATATAATAAATTTAGTTTGGGTTTGAAAGGATTTGTATTTATTTTGAAGATATGTAAAGGTTTTGTTAAGAACTGTGAACATAAGCAATCTTTATCAGATATACCATATTCTCTATTTCAATTTTGTGGGAATATTTTGGGATAAACATGTACTTCGGGTTTGTTAATAACCTACTTTGAATATCTTATACATATTTCATTTGTTATTCATATTAAAAAGAGTGAATTTCAAACAAAACTTTGAACTTTTTATTGAAATTTGATTTATTTACCTTTTACTCTTTTGGTTGTTATAATACTGTTTAATATTTTGTTCATCTCTTTCTTATATATAAAAAAAAACTACAATTAGCTTGAGATATTAATTGTGTCTAAATTAAGTTCTGAAAATTTAGAGGAGGATTAAGCACTTGTGTCATAGTAATTCTTAAATAAGACTTTAATAGTTTTAATTTAGAAAAGGATCTTTCAACAGATGAAGTTGTAACAGGCAAGGTCAATTGTAACATTAAGTAATACATCTGTCAGGTGAACTGCTTGCCAAAACCATATTTTCAAGTAAAAATACTCTGCCACTTGTGCAATATTCAGTATTTTTTATTTTACAATTTCAAACGTTTCAGCATTCTAAAATGGATGATTTCTGAAGTAATAGATCGGGTCAGTTAGTTTTAAAGTAGTCAGTGGACCTAAAAATTCATTTTTAAGGTACAGAGTTAACTTCATTTTAACCTGTAAGGTACAAATAACAACATTTTGGAGCTTCAAATTTGTGTTTCACTCCATAGCCAATTTAAAATACATTATTTTTAAATATCTCACTTTAATAAATTTTGAAACTAAATTATTAACCATGGTAGCTTTTGTTTAAGTAAGCAAAATGGGATTTTGCCTCAGAGAACTACAACTAGGGTAATTTATTATTATTATTTTTTTAATACACAAAAATATATCTATCTCAATAAAAACTACTTCTGTAAACACTTTTAATTAAAGAAATGCAAATGTTAACTCTTCCATAGTTATAAATTTTACAGTTTCGTATAGCTTTGGAACTTAGAAAGGAAAATCTAGCCCTACTTTGTTTTGTACTTTTATATGTTATTTACTCGACTAACCACTGTATTTAAGATCTAGTTGAAGACTGTCATCCTAAAACTGTTTATTGGGTATGAACATAACATTTTTGCCTATTTCCATAAAGAAATTGTTCACTCAACTAACATGTTAATTCTAACCCAGCAGGTTTATTGTTAATGATTAGCCTAAATTTCAAAGCTGGGGAAAGTAAACAGTTGTAACACTATACAATAAACACAGCAGTTTAGACTGCTGTTCAGATAACGTGTAACTTCATCGTGTAGGCCACAGCAGATGGAGAAAATGTCGCCCTGAAGCCATATTGAGCCCCAATAGATATCTTTAAGGGGCCAGGTAGTAAGAGACATGTCAATTGTCAAAAAAACACATCCCCAGGATCCGGAAGATGGGTATAATGAGTTAATCAAACAGAAATTGGATGTCCTTACTTAGTAATAGCCTAAGTAGGTTTTGTTTTTCCCTGGTTTCATTCTTTCTTTACCTCATGTTCCTTTCTTTTCTTCCTACCTATCCTGGAGGTTAGAATAAAAAAAGCTTATTACGGCTGAGGTGTAACAGGAAATCTCCATCCACCTCTTACATTACAATAAGTTAGTTGTGTAATGAAATTCTTATTAAATTTTAAATTCATTTTGTTCCAAGTCACGTTGTATATGAATCTAAAAGTAATATAACATAAAATAAATATTACCTTAATATATCCAACAATGACTTATAATAAGTCACTAACGGATATACTAATGTAATATTTTATTTCATTTTATATTACTTTTAATACTTTTACGTTTTTATTTACTAGTTTATTGCAATTTCATAAAAATCTTCCTCCAATATGTTGAATTGTTTCAAAGATTTATTTATTGTAGGCCTACACTACAGGCAAATCCACTTACAGAGCACCTATGTATATAATACATCAAATGATATGACTAAGAACTAAAGAAAAATTACAAAACCAGAATGGAATATATACAATATTTTTTTTTTAAACAAATAAATAAATAGATAGATAGATAGATAGATGATACAAACTAACCATACATAAGAAGCTTATTTTTTTCTCAACCAAAGGAAAAACAAATCAAAACGAAGAAAAATTAGGAACTTAGTTACAATTTTTTTGAGTAGATTACTAGATTACATGCTTCAAGTATTATTATATTGGCCATTCTAATGATTTTGAAACTAGAGTGACAAGTTCCAAAACATTAAATTGAAAGACTAACATTAAGGCAAAGTAGCCTAGAAAGCTACACTAATTTCGCACCACTTCTTGATTGTTAAGATATGTGTAGACACGCAGTTTACAAAAGCAGAAAAATGTGTTTTAACTGAAACAAAGTAGTTAATGAATATCAACATCTAATGTATCACAGTCTTTCTAGCGTTTTAAGAACAAAATTTTCATTTGAACATTAAATTAATTTCCACCATCTTGGCAGCCTCTAGCCTATTTAAGTAAATTTATATTTAATTTATTTAATCATAAAAAGTATAAATCAACGAATTCTCCTTGAAGGCCAAAATATGAGTTAATAAATCTGAAAACTGCTATGGGTTGAAAAATCAGTCTAATTGATGCCTAATAGGTCAAGGGCAAGTTTTCTTTTAGTATACTTATTCTTCAATGGGTTGCAATAAAATTTGCTTCGAAGGAAGAAAAGAAAATTATTACAATTTATATTTTCAGTGATTAAATTGTTAACAACAAGTATTTTATATAATGCAACTTATGAGAAATCAAAGAATGTACGAGTGTGACAGCAGGAGTTGTTACATCAATATACAGTAGAACCCCTCAAACTCGACCCCCTCAAACTCAACATTCCTTCAAACTTGACAGAGCCAGTGACCAGGAGGTGGGATTTCCAAGGTCATTCACTGCATTGTTTTACGCCATGTGCGCCTGCCAGATGCCGGAAGGTTGAGGCTTGTCACTTTTGTTTATACAGCTGTGAGGGTTGCTCCTTTGTCTAGCCACTTTCTAATCCTACTGTATAGTAGAGGCCAAAGTTAAAGATAAAGGGTCCAGGTAGACCGGGACAGCCCTAATCATGTGTTGTCAAAACATTCATATTGTTGTGAACCCAAGCGCCTAACCACCCGGATGCTACCTGTCATGAGCACCGAAAATTAAAATTGTTTTAATCTTTAAAAATATTTAATGGACTGTCTGTTTTTTACTGTAGACTTTACTGTAAATTTTATTACAGCATATTAGGATAGGTCTTTTTAGTTTACTGAGCCTATTGTACAAGGCCAATACTTTTAAAATCTCATTTGACCCATCGATAAATTTCATTTTAATGTGTGATTGAACACACTATTTTTGTTGTTGTCAGGCAGGGACTTTTTTGCAGTAAACTTGTAATCATTGATAATCAATAAATGTACAATTATTTAAAGTAATTTAGAGTATTTGTTGCAAACCTAACCATTAAATACCAAAGTTCCCTAAAACTCGACAACCTTAAAGTCCATATTGTGTCGAGTTTGAGGGGTTGTACTGTACTCTTTTTCTACTTTTTACATCAGTGTAATGTTGTTTTGACATTATTATTTGTATTTATAATGTGTTTTATATTTATTTATAGTTTGATGTTTTTAATAATTCAATTAGTGTCTTTAAAAATATAACATTCATAATTGTTATAGGTTAAGCTACAAAATGTAGTAAAAATGACAAACAAATTATGGCCATGGATATTTCTTGAACGTGGCTTAATAAACGTATTTATTGTCACATCCATTTAAAAATTTTACAACTTATACAAAATACTATAAATTGGAATAGTTAAAAATTGTTAACTAGATTTTTTTTTTATTTTCTCAATATTTTTTGAAACTCCAATACTGGAATTATTTCTACTCATTTTATTGTACATTTCATTAGAAGAAATACAAAACAAAATATAGTAATATTGCATTTTGAACCAGTTACAAATTATTTTGCAACACTATGTCAAAAGTATAATCTTGAGCCAGACCTTTTTCATATACAACAATTTAAATCCCTGTCCATTATTACCATTCTTAAGGAGAGAATCCTTAAATAAATGCTTTTGGAACCAGGAATGGTAATGTTTGAATGAAGAGATCTAGCGATTTCAGTTGACCTGTAATTTATTTAAACTTTTTCTTTAATTTAGCAATTTTTGAGTTAACCATTTACAGAAAAGTTAATACATAAAATTGATTAGTAGTTTTTATAAAAAAGAACAATTTGCAATGAAACAATTAATAGTTCATCTATACCTAGTCATTTGTATTTATACGCCCTTAAAAAAAAATTACATAATATTAATCAAACCCCCCCATATAATTAAATTACAGAATAACATTTTAAAAGAACATAGATAATAATAACAATTCATTAATATATCTTATGTTACAAAAAGATTTTAAATTTAAATTATCAAAAAAATTAACAAATATTAATTAATTAATTTCACATAAATATGTATATATAAGTTGGCCAACTATAATAAAGATTTAAATATATATTAGCAATAAAAAGGAAGATTTTAATTATATATTGACGTCAATATGAATTTAGAAAAATTAACCCCTTTGGGGTCGTGAGGTCCAAAAATGCATGCTTATCCCATCCAAAAGAATTTTATTTTTAGTTTTGCATTTTACTGAGAAGAAAATAGTTATGTTTTATTTTTACAGAAAATTAATTAAAATATCATTCAACAAATTCACTTCAAGTTTTCAACTAATTGAAATACACAGATTAAGTTCTTCCTTTTGTTTTCACTTTTGCATTTTTTATATTAGGTGAAATAAATGTCCTCAGGTCTTTGTGTGGACTTGAAATTTACAGCAAGAACTTAGTTTTATATTTCCTGCTTGAACCAGCTAATAGCTGTAGAACATACATGTTGGAATTAGTCAACGAACAGACATTTTCCCACAAGTTTAAACATTTCTGTTGTAGATTTATGAGCAATATATTTCTCTGTAACTAAGTTTTTAAAAATGCAATTTCCTTGAAAACAAAATGTTATATATGCTCAAATAAATTAATGAATGACTTTACTTTATAAAAGGTAGAAACGAAAAGAGAAGCTTTTCGTTCTAAAAGATTGTTTGAATTTAAGCTCGTACAATTTATAGACAATTTAAAAATTATTTATAATTAAATTTAATGATTTTTTAATTGGTGATTTGACTTTATAATAACTAAAATAAAAAGAAATGCTATTGGTTTTTCTTTCGAAAGATTATATAAATTTATACTCTTAAAAAAAATTACAGATAACCTAAGGTTTAGTTATAATTGAAAACAGATTTCAAAATTTTAGATTTATAAATAGAATACATATTTTAACATAGTTAACTCAATAAAATCTAAACAGCAATTTTTGCTTTACCTGGATCAGAAGTGATGTGGGCTTGGAAAACTGACATGAAGTCGATTGCGATGAACATAATTGCTGAAGAATGTTATTTAAATTTAGAAAGAAAGACGAATGCCATTTTAAGGCTTGAAATGAGTTTTGCACGCTTTTATTTAAGAAATAAAACTCATGATGAATGTTAATTTTTAAATTTTGAAGAGTTCTCGTACGATGTGCGTTTTAATGCAAAACTTGACTGACTGCCGTTATCTAAAGTCCAGTTACAGGCCTGGGGGCAAGTCCACTCCGAGTCACCCGAGGCTGCTTTCAGAGCCGTACACCAGATTGCAGCAGCTGACGGCCGCTCTTTAAGAAATATTATTACAAAGTCTGTGCAGATAGATTTAAATATACGAGGTCGGCACACCATTTAAGCTGTGACTTCCAACTTTTCACCTGGCCTTCATAGCGTTAAATACTAATGGTAAGATTGTGAGAGGTACAATTTACCAAATCATCAACATTAGTATTTGTTCAACTTTTCTTGTAAACAGCTAATTTTCTGCTCACCATTGCAGCAATTTTTCTCTTTCAAAATATTATTTTCACATTTAATTTTACTAGCTATAGGCCTATGAGGGGGCTAGAATCAAAAGTCACAAAATCCAAAATTGTCGAAATTGAGTTAGCAGTGGTTCCTTATGGTATTTTTTGCGAGGAATTCAAATTTGCATTTCTTTTGTGTCAAAACTCACTCAATCCTACCGAAAAACGGCCTTAAAAGTAGAGGTTGGTATCATAGGTCACATAATCCAATGGATTGTGTTAGTTTTGATGCCAGCTGATTTCCAGCCAATCAGCTGCCCGGTTTCAGCTGTGATTTTTAGGTTATGTTTGTGTTTTGCTATAGCAGTGTTCGTTGTGTGTGCTTTCAACAGTGATTATTATTGTTTTTATGTAGGTTTTAGTTTATATATAATAAATTAGGATGGAATTAAATGTTACTCCTGTTGAAGAAGGCCAGAGAAGTAGAAAACGAATTCGGCAACCACAAAATTGGAAGAAAAACAAAGCCAAAGTTGCACACTTATTTTTGATAGTGTTTAGCAAATTAATTTAAAATAAAGTGTTGTAATAAACTTTTTTTACCAAGAGTAATTTTTTTTAATCAATCCCTGATCCAGTCGTTAGATAGAGCCCTTTTTATTACCTCAGTCTGTAATTATAATTAAGTCTCTGCTTCAAAGTTATATTTAAACCTTGAACTGTTTTGTCTGTAGCTGCAACGAATTCCATGCACACAGGAATTGAGTTTTATTTTAATATTATTGAGTATGACATATTACTAATGAAAGTTGTAAGTGTTATAAAAACTTGGGTCATTTCTTAGGATAAGTGGACAAGTTCTTTCTGAACATAACTTTTGGAATGAGGTAAAATATCTTTTGAAGCCATATTAATCAATTCATCTTGTAGAGAAGGATTAAGCTGTCTGGTTTTACTTTGTAGTTGTTTTAGGTGTTCTTTCTGAAACAGCTCATACTTGATGACAAATTATGTATTACTCTCTATATTACTAGAATCTTCATCATGGTGACAACCTGATGGCAAATAACAGATCACTAATCATGACATATAAAATTTGTTTCAGTATTTCATGTTGCTTTGATATTTTTTTTGTAACATCACTTGATGATGTCTTGTTGCTTTTTCCAGTGACTGTACGTTATGCTTGCATTCATGTGAATTTGGCTCATTTTGTGTTCTTTGATTTTTAAAAATTATCCTTGCCAATTGTTAATTGTTTCCTTACACCAAGCATCATTAAAATTCTATCTAGCAATTTGGCAAAGACCAACAAGGCTTACAATAAACACTGCTTATTATAGGAGAATGCCACAACCAAAAAACTCTATTTTAGGGCCAGGTTTGGTACTACAACTACAGCAATTTGAATTAACAGATCTGTTGTTTGTCGGCTATTTTGAGAAATGCTATTGTGGTTTTAAATTAAAACAAATAGTTTCTATGTATATTAATGTGTCAATATTTATTTTATTCAACTAATCATTGGTATTGAAGGATGGGTTTAAGAGAAGACGGTTAGGGCAACCGTAATTCTGAATATGAGAAAAATATTTTTCTTTTTTTAGATACTGCAAGTATCTATATTCACATTTGAATCAACTCTTTTGTCATGAACTTTTATAATTATAAAAGATAACAAAAGTTAAGATAATGTCAGATAGACATGGTGGGATCATCAATTCCTAATAAATAAATTTATATTTTTTTAATTTGTACAAATATTTCTGGTGAGTCTGATTTTATATAATTATTTCTCACTTTTATAAATTAGTAACAATACATTTTCCTGAATAGCACAAAAGTTTGATGTTTAATGAACATTAATAATTCATTATTATAAGTTCATTATATTATTCATATTGTAAAGAATTTGTGTGATATTAGGTTTTCAATATCAAGCTTATTCGTCCATCCATAAAAACATGGTCCCATCTTGTAGAGACCTTCTGTCATGATAAGAGGTCAAAGAAATAAGAAATACCATGATTATTCTCATCCATAAGTTACGACCTGAGATATATAACATATCTTGAAGTTTCACTTGATGGTTGGAGGGCTCAGAAACGTTTGAGTTCTTTTGGTTCTTGAACGAGTGGGTAAGAAATTAGGGAGTCACCAACCCAGAACGGAACTGCAATCAGTCACCAGCTGATCTGGGAAACCAGGCAGTGTGTAATATTTGAACCAAATGGTGGCATCAAGTGTGCCCGTTCACATTTTAAAATTAATTGAGAAATATATAAAAACCTATTATTGATGGGTAATTTCATCCGTAGGACTATCAATATTTGGGCTGTTACCAGCTGAAGTGTAGATTAATGCCATTAATGTCTTATACTTTGTGAAGCCTAGTTGGGGGTGGGTTGATTCATGTTTGGTGTGTAACTGTGTGGTAAGTTATTAAGGTGATATAATTCCTTAGTAGTAATTATTTACTTACCAGTCAATTAGAAATAACCTCATGCTTTAAATCCAGTGTGAGTTGGGTATGCCAGAATTGCCCAGATAATCAATCCGAGCCCACATAGCAAAATTAGGTTCATGGTGGACTAGTCCATTACACTTAAAGATATAGGTACCTTTAGTCTTTACGTCTATGTTGATAACAGCTCCGATAATAAGAAATGCCAAGATTATTCTCCACACCATAAAATATAGGCACCTTATATCTTTACTTTCTGTCATGATAAGATATGAGATAAATAAGAAACACTAATGTTATTCTCTTATCTATAGAGAGAGGCACTTTTTCTCTTTTTCTTTTGCCATGATAAGATATAAGACATAATATATGAAATGCCAAGAATATTCTCCAATCCATGAATAGATAGGAATATTTTGTTTTTATCTTCTATCTTGATAAGTGCTAATATATATATACAGTACAACCTCGTTTATCCGGACTAATTGGGACCGGAAGTGATCCGGTTAATCAAAAATCCGGATAATCCGAAATTATAGAAAGATAAATAAAACAAAATATAAAATGATAACTTACCATTTATAAGTCATGAAAAAACACAATATTTACACAGTCATTCAATTTACACAATACACGAAATTACACAATGTACTGAAATGATGAAAAACATTTTATTTACACACCTGAAATATTTACACATGCTTTTAATTTACACAGGGTTTAGTTGTTATTTACAAAAAAGTCATTTACCTTCCTCAGTTTTAATTTGGTGTTACGTTTCAATGCGGCCCTGTCTATACGATTCAATGCGTCTAACTTTTGGGCCATTGTAAGCACATTACGTTTTCGTTTCGTCACCAATTCCACGCTAACACACGAATATAAATAAATAGCAGTAACAACGCCCACCTCTAAATACTATGCCGATTCTCATTCACGTCCTCGATACTCCCGACTGGGAATGTGATGTGCCAACTGCCAAAAAAAAAAGAACGGGGGTTCCCAAAGCTGGCGGCACCGCCTTAAGATGTGACAAAATGTTCACATTTACTGATTTATACCCTTGAGTCTTAGCAACCCGACAACAATAAAGTTGTAAAAATGACATGATGGTTTATGATGCGTTGTAAACATGCACCTGGTTTGTATTTATTTCACACTGTCATGCCGCATAGGGGTAGGGGGATGGTGATGCAGAGGTCATTGCTCCTCCACTTTCTCTTCCCAGTGCATCAACAACCCGCCCTAATACCTCGAGGCGACACTGTAGTGTTGAGGAAATCACGTTTTTATCAACATTAATGTAATAGCAGATATTTCTTGTTGAAACTCCATATTCAAGGATAAAATAAAGCAAAAGCTTAAAGTTTCAAAATAGGCCTATTATAAATATTATTTAAAATATTATTCAAAATACAGTAATTATTAAAATATTTTGAAACTTTAAGCTTTTGCTTTATTTTATCCTTGATTAAATTTTTTATTTTTTGCTCCGGATCGATCCGGATAATCCAGACATCCGGTTGAATGAGGTCCGGATAAACGAGGTAGTACTGTATATATATATATATATATATATATATATATATATATATATATATATACAGGGTGTATCAGAGCGGGTGGCCGGCTTGTATAGCATTGAAACGAGTATACTTAGACATTTAGTTTAAACTGATAACCCCCTATTTCGACCCCAAGGAATTCAGAAAAAATGTTTTCAACCCTCTAAAATGCCCCAAAAGGATATTTTTGGGGGTGGGGGTTGGTTTTTGGGAAATTTTCAAATTTAAAGGTAGGTCGTGTTGTACCTCATTTTAAAGGTCTCGGTACACTGATCATTACAAAAAAATTTTTTCATTTATCTTGCACCGTCAATACAGGGTGGCCCGAAACATCATAAAAACTTAAGTTTACATATCTTTTTACATCTGTCATAAACATTTGTTTTAACAGCTACAATTTTTAAAGTACATTGACAAAGATGTGACCTTTCAAACAATACCTAATTTTGGTAGGTTTTCTCACATTTTTAGCAGGTTTCAAAATTTACAACTTTTAGAAGTTTTAAAAGTCAATATCTCAAAATTTTCAAATTGCAATGTGGGTCATCTTACATATCAAATTGAAGCCCTTACAATTATCAACATTTTTCATATTTTAATTTTTTTCATTTCCCTATTGGCTTAAAATTTACAGAAAAATATTGTTTTTCTCTTTTAAAAATCCGGGTTTTAGTTGTCAACATTAAATCATAACAAAATTTAAGCTAACATAAAATAATACTGTAATAACATTTGTAACAAGGAAATATGAAAAAAAAATTAATAATATTACCACAGTAGCGATGGAAGGAATATCGCTTTTAAAGGAATGAAGAATTTGACTGATAACGAAAAGGTAAGGATCATTGAATTAGATGCTCATTCATGAGTATTCCTGGTGTATTGTTCAAACTTGAGTCATTGTTTAATCTACCTTTACTGCACCCGGTCAAAGTCTATTAAAGGTTCAGTGCAGGTTTTGCTGTTGCTTAGGCAGTTTGTTTTGACAATAGTTCTGTGTTAGTGGAGTTTGGTATCTTTGTGCATTTTGGGGGAGTGTTACCAAAACTTTACGGCTGCGGCTGCGCTTTATGCTAATAGGTATCCAGAGAGGCAACATCCAATGTCTAGGCAGGCATTTAGAAGACTGGCAGACCGTGTGCGCGAGACGGGACATGTGCAGCCTAACCCTGGCCACAAAAACCAAGAAATTGCTAAACCAGTGATAGATGAGAGGACTGCTGATGTTTTGGCTGCAGTGCAGGTAAATCCTCATTATTCTGTCAGAAGATTGTCTGTGGAATCCGGAATTAGCCCAATGTCTGTATGGAGAATTTTGAAAGAAAATAAATTACACCCATACCGAATGTCAGTCCACCAAGAGTTATATGAAAACGACTTCCTGAACAGACAAAATTTTTGTATTTGGGCCAGAGAACAGTTCCAAGAAGATCTCCTTTTTTCCATGAAAGTGGTGTGGTGCGATGAAACTACTTTTCGAAGTAATGGAGAAGTTAACCATCACAATATGCGGTATTGGGCATTCAAAACACCCCATGGATGAGGGAGGTTGACAACCAAAGATATTGGGTACTAAACACTTGGTGTGGAATCATAGGTAATAGAATAATTGGGCCTCATTTCTTCGAAGGTAATTTGAATGGAAATTCGTACAATCATTTTTTGTTAGAAATCTTACCTAATTTGCTACAACAAGTTCCACAAAAAATACTATGTGGTTCTTACATGATGGTGCGCCTGCACACTATGCAATTGCAGTTCGTCAAACTTTGGACCAGTAATTTCCTGGGCGATGGATAGGAAGAGGAGGCCCAACAAACTTTCCTCCGAGGTCTCCTGATCTAACATGTATGGACTTCTATTTATGGGGAAGACTCAAAGAAATTGTGTACAGAAATCGGCCTACTACAAGAGAAGAAATGCAAGATAGAATAGGAAATGCAGTGGGGTCGATAAACACAGAGGAAGTAATGTGAGCAAATGATTCCTTTCCAACCCGTGTTGATTTGTGTATGGAACAAAATGGACGACAATTTGAACACCTGTAAGCAGTTCCATGGAATTAACCGGTGAGCAGTTATTTTTTAAGCCTAAGCTACTTATAACGTACACAAAAACTCAGCAATTCTAAGAAAAACAATATTTTTCTGTAAATGTTTAGCCAATAGAGAAATGAAAAAAATTCAAATATGAAAATTGTTGATAATTGTAAGGGCTTCAATTTGATATGTGAGATGACCCACATTGCAATTTGAAAATTTTGAGATATTGACTTTTAAAACTTCTAAAAGTTGTAAATTTTGAAACCTGCTAAAAATGTGAGAAAACCAACCAAAATTAGGTATTGTTTGAAAGGTCTCATCTTTGTCAATGTACTTTAAAAATTGTAGCTGTTAAAAAAAAAGTTTATGTCAGATGTAAAAAGATATGTAAACCTAAGTTTTTATGATGTTTCGGGCCACTTTGTATTGACGGTGCAAGATAAATGAAAAACTTTTTTTTTAATGATCAGTGTACCGAGACCTTTAAAATGAGGTACAACATGACCTACCTTTACATTTGAAAATTTCCCAAAAACCAACCCCCACCCCCAAAAAATACCCTTTTGGGGCATTTTAGAGGGTTGAAAACTTTTTCCTGAATTTCTTGGGGTCGAAATAGGGGGTTATCAGTTTAAACTAAATGTCTAAGTATTCTCGTTTCAATGCTATACAAGCCGGCCACCCGCTCTGATACACCCTGTATATATTATATAAGAAATGCCATGATTTAAAACAACCCCAAAATGAAGTTGTTTTAATAATTTTAATAACTACAGTTTCGAAATAAATATACCATAATGCATTTCAAACGAATTGCTAATCCTCACGACATCTAGTGGGAGATCCGCGTAACCACGTTTACACAATGTAAATTAAACAAAAGCCTAAAAATACTAGAGTACCGACCGGATAACTTCAAATAACGTGATTCCCCGAATTTTAACATAAGCCTAGAATATACAATTTAGAGGCCTAAACTTCCATATTATTCAAATTAAATAACCCCGTAGCAAGATTAGAATTAAGATAGACAAAATCAATCGAAATTAAACACGTATTTTCAAAAACATTTACAATGGCCGAACCGGACCAGAGCGTCATAAATAATTAATTATAAAGAATACGACTATCGCTTCGACAAAAAAAAATATGGCCTATGGATTAAACGGATATTTTGACGTATAAGTTGTCACCTGAACATACAAAGAAAACCTTGAAATAATTTAGTATTGATGATAAATACAACCAAAGTCCTATTTCAAAGATGGCGGAATAGACATAATATGTGACAGAAATCATATAAGCCACACCCACCGATACAGCAACCACGTGACCAAAGTTTAGCCCACTAATTTAAAGTGCGGGAAATTCCAACTAGTTTTAGATTAAGACCAAGGTGAAATCGTATTTAGGAATAAGATAGTTTAAATTTAAAGGAAGTTATTTGGAACCCCTCTTAGTATGTCTTCAACAAATTTAAATGTATACCGTAATAGTAGAGTCAACAGTTTTAAATGAAGTTATTAACAACTTCCTGCTTAACAAATTAGGGTCATGTATTCATTTCATCAGTGCTACTAATCTTAATCAAGATCACAAAAAAATGGATAATGTTGAATCTCTATGGACGCTGTAACAATGATTTTTGGGAAGTTTGGTTGGGAGATCCCAAGCTTAATGGACGTTTCCTGACTCAGCTCCAATTTAATGCAATTTAAATAAGTGGAAAAGTATATTTAAATTTTCTATGGAGTGCTGAGAAGTAACACAAATTAAAAATGATAAGTAACAGTTGAAATTTTTCTAAAAAATCTACCAAGGAGCAGACATAATACAAGCTAGTTTCAACAACGTATTTGAGAACATTGGTGAGACCATTCCAATTTATATATATATTTTTAGTCATCTTATGTCCCCACTAATAGGCCTAAATAGCCTACTATCATAAACTTTGAAACATTCTTACACAAAAGTGGAATAACTTATAACAAATATACCAATTGAACTATTTTCTATATGTACACCGAGTATTCAGAAACATAGACTTTGTGAACAGTTGTGATTGCTGTCTACCATCATTTCACCACTCATTATTTATTTAAAAAACTAATCAATTATTATTTTACTTTTTTTAAATCTTTTGTCAATATGTGTATAACTACCCCACTTCCTTGACAAATTTGCCGCACTGACCCTGTCCCGAGAGAAAGAAACTCAAGTGATAATTAATAATATTCCCCAAGATATAAACTTTAATTGATTGTGTTTTTCTTGTAATTGTATGTGTATGTATATGAATTTTTCACGAGAAACAGACTCTGAGGGATCTATTTTAAATAATTATGTGTTAACCAATTCTTCCCAACCCGAGATAGTAAGACTCTAAAATGAACTAATAAAATCTTTCCTTTATGTTATATATACATAAATGTTTATGAACTTTCCATAACCTCAGTGAGAAGTTAATAAGGGACATTTCCTTTTAAATCTCAATTGTTTGATAATTTAATTTTTATGTTAACTTCAAAATGATTTTATATATGTAGCCTACCGATTAAGTTCGAATGAACTCATAATTTTATTATTGATGTTTCAAGACAATAAATGACTAATCTTTGTATTACAAATATTTTTTTATTTTTTTTATCAAGGTAAATGATTATATGAGTTAATACTATAACAATAAATATATAAATTAATTTTTCATTTATTATAGATTATTCTTTTACCTTCTTTATTGATAAGAACTAATATAAATTTAAAAAAATCTTACTCTCCCATTGTGATGGGGAGGAGAACATTCTGTCTTTATATTCTGTCAATAATACATGAAATGGATAAGAAGTACATACCAAGTTTATTCTCTTATACAGGAAGAGATTCATACCAGTTAACCCGAGAACTGGCACAACTGGTGCATGTTAAAGGTTTTGTTTTCTTAAAAAATTCATAAAATATATTATTTTTATACAAAACCTAACTTATAAAACATCATTTTTCTCAGAAAGATGCATAGAATTCATCTATGGGGAAAAAAAATATTTGAAACGGTTTTGGAGTAAGTATGTTACATGTCAAAAACGAAGTTATCATTTTCAGGAAAAACCTGTATCATCCAAAATCAAAAGCTTACCACCTTTTTCTAAGATATACAAAAGTTTTGTGTAATATTTGTGAATATATTTTGGAAAAAAAAAATTTTGTTACATTTTCAAAATTTAAAAAAAAATTTACGAAAAAAGGTAATTTGATTATTTTTTTTCCCACAAATTAACTAAAAATAGTAATATATATCTTTTACACAACTTCTATATGTCATTATATTCAGAAAGGTGCATAGAATTTAGCTGTGTAGTGAAAAAAAATGATAGATGTAAAAAAATTAGCATTACTATGTAAAATATTCAAATATCGGATAGTAATGTAGGCAAGAATTTCACAGAAATGGTAATGTACACCATACTAAAATTTTTTTTGATTTTTTTGAAGTATTATTAGAGATTTGTAATATATTTGTGGATAAAAGTTGCTAAAAAGATAAATCAATTTTTAAAATTTTCATTGGATGTGGTACATTTTTACGTAAAAAGTGAATATTGGCTAACTATTTTCAAAAATCACGAAAAAATATAATAATAATCAATAACCGAATTTTTATTACATATGTTCTCACAAAGATACATAGATTATATGTGTGTTATGCAAAAACTTTTAGATTTAAAAATTTTAGAGTTATAAGGTCATATATCAAAAAGTCGGAAAGTAACGCAGGCAAAATTCCATAGAAATAGGTATATAAACCAATAAAAAAAAAAAAAAAATTATAGATAGGCCTATATAATTTTATAAACATTTTGCATACATTTTGGTAAAAACATAATCAATTTATAAAATTTTAATTAGACAAAATTATCTGACATATAAAACTAATGGAAACTTGCTAATATGGTCACACCAGTTATATCATAACCTTTCTCTATTTATAGATAGGCCTATATAAATTTGTAGACATTTTGCATATATTTTGGTAAAAACAATCAATTTATAAAATGTTCATTAGACAAAATTATTTGTGTTAGTAAACACAATGTGTTTTGTTACAAATTTGCTATGAAGGAAGACCAATTTCCAACATAACCTCTATCTCTAGATAGCCTCAATATTTGATGTCTGACAATAACATTCATTCAGAACAATAAATTCTTTAAACAATAATACTGATATTGTAATTTGTATACCCAATTTATAATAAATAAATAAAACAAACCTTCAAAATAAGAGAAATATAATCCCAAATCAATAACCGCTAGACAGCTTCACAGCATTCATAAGTCATTTTTCTCAAAAACTTAAGCTTCATTCCAAGCTAAAAACAATCACACCAATGTTTCTATTGCCTATATCAAGTGGTACCAACTTATAGAATGAAATCTCGTCTACAACTTACTATAAAGTACGATTACAAAGAATAGATTCAGTAATTCCATAATCTTATTTTTGTAAACTGCACCAAATGCTGAGTGAATTTCGTGCCGCTAGGTTACTACTTCAGTCAAGTAGACATATCTTTCGATCTATGAGTCACAGAACAATTTGTAAACTACAGTTATAAAGAGAAAGACGTGATCTATAGAACAGTGTTTTGTTTGACCTGTTTGACAGAAAAATAGATTTGTGATCATATGTGAAAAAGTGGTCATGTTTAAAAACTAAAGGCAAACATATAGTAATTCAATGGACATCAGCACACTGTGGAATGAGAAGTTTGATGAAATAGCAAAAGAAGTCACAAATATGAGGCCAATCCAGTGCCCACATGATTCACTTGTCTTCAATATTTTCACCATTTTTGGCCTAAAAGACTCATCGACATGTGAAGTCTACTAAGGTAAGAGGAGACGCTGGGATACACTTTGATTCAGTGCACTTTTCACAACCCTGGCAGAGAACCTAAAGACCTTGGTTTGAGGACATAGTGGTTTGGAGAACATCCTCAGAAGAAAGCAAAGACACTAGTAGCCATGGCATACAAAGGACATTGGACCATCAGAGCCACATAATGCCTGCAAGTCCGTTTAAAGAAAATTTAAAAAAATCCATAACAACAGTTAAGAATAATGTAATACTGAAGTTCAGCAAAAGTCCTGAAGAATCAATGTATGAAATTGTGATACTTGCAAAACTATGTCTCAACTAAAATTTTAAATGAAAGTTATTTCTATGTATGTATTCTTAGTTATAATAATCAATGTATTATACATTGTGTCATACTATTTTCAATGGTAAATTATCAAACAAGAACTACTGTACCCTAATTTATTATAAATAAAATGTTTGGTAAACAAGTATTTTATATTAAATGTTGAGCTTGACTTATGAGAAAAACTATACAGTATAACAAACACACAGAACACAATTCTCATAAAAAAAGTATCAGACGCGTTTCAACGACAAGGTCGTCCTCTTCAGTGATACACCAGCTACACCAACCAAATCACAACTTGGTGTATTTTTATGAGAATTGTGTTCTTTGTTTTTGTTATACTGTATAAGTATTTTATAAAATTATAAAATGTACTACAAAGGAAATATCATTTTATAGGGGCTGTATTTGTCAAATTTTGGAAATAATTAGAATACAGTTTAACATGCAAGGATTTTGTACAGTGGAAGCAAGCTTTGCTGTTTTGAATGAGTTTGTGGAAGTGGAAAATGACTTCTGTCTGACGTCACGATTCGCGAACCCGTTAAAACGGCAAGTTTCTGAATTAGTCATTTTGAAATAAAAATCAGTATTTGATGAATTTTGAAAATATGAAATAAACTTAAGAATATTTCATATTATTTATTCATATATTTATTTTGATTATATGAATAAACTTAAAAATATGTATTACTTAAGAAACAAAGAAAGGGAAAATTTTCAAAAATTGGTCAAAGTCCAAAAACTTAGTTTTCCATAAACTACATGGAAATCTAAGAATATGTTATTCTTGAAAAAATTCGGGAATAATGATTAATTAAAAAGTTAGCAGAAATGTTTCACTTCTAACAGTAATACAAAAGAAAATTTAAATAAATTAATTAATACAAAGATATTAAGATATATAAAAGCAATGACGAATTGAGTAAAAGATAAAATCCATACCAAAATAAAAAAATGAATAGTTTTCACACCTTTTGTGGGAAATGGACCGAGATAAAGAATAAAATTTTCAGATTAATAAATAATTATTATTAAAGAAAAAGAAAATATAAATCCCAGGTCAAAATATTAAAGGAAATTTAGTAAAATTGCGAGTGCAAAAAGAAGTGAGAAAAGGTGTGAAAATCAACAGATAAGAAATTTGGACAATTTTTTCCTACTAAACTTATTCTACAAAACTACCAAGTTTTAGTGAATTAGGAACAAAGGCGCAAAAAGTAGGATTACAAAATTAAGCAAAATTAGTATCAACAGTATCAATAGAATGGTATCACCTAGAATCACAATCGAGATCGTTTGGAAAGCCACAGTCAAGACCAAGAAGATACAAGAATCAAAAAGTAAAAATTACTGAAAATTAGCAACTTCTGCAAGATTAAAATAAAATAAAAAGATTTCAGCCTAGTGCAAGTTTAATTTTGCAGGACCAGAAAGTGCGGGAAACCGTGATGTTGCGAGGAGATAGAGCCATGAAGCCAACTGACAGCAACAGTTAAAATATAAACTAATTAATGGAAAAAGTAATTAAAGAAGGGTTTACAAGAGAAAAATTAATATGCTATGATTCAGAATAAATAGTACAATACGGTGGAAGGCAGAAAAAATAAATTAAACATATTAGTGAGAAAGAAAAATCAAATATTGTATCTCGCCAAGAAGGGAAGAAAATTGGTATGAGAATACGATGTATTTCGGCTATAAATAGAGCCGTTGATCCTCTCGGAGGACTCTCTTGTAATAATTTTTCAAAAGTAAAGATTATGTTACTTCACAGCAATTTACATCAGATTCTTAAATTAAATTTTTAAGGTAAAGTTAGTAGTAAAGTAAAGTAAATGGTAGAATCAATTAAGTAATAGAGTCAAACAGAAGGACATATTTACATTACATGTAAAGGGACGATAAAACCAGGACTGCCAAATTGGACTGGACCTAGCTGTGCCAATGGACTGAAGCTGATAGCAGATTAACAACACAGATCTACTCCAGAACCAGAAAATTCCAGGAAAGTCAACACATCAGTCAAGGTTTGACATTTTTATAACATTTTTTGATAAAGCAGTGAGATGCCACTAAGTGCAATAGAAAATAATTTCAAATCCTGTATATATAAATATAAATTGTGATCGAGGAACTTTCCAAAGAACTTGCTCTTGAGATAAGTAATAAAAAAGTTAAATTTGCTTGTGAGCTCCTTGAACTAAAGGAAAATCAAAAATAATTACTGGAAGCGTTAAATAAGAAGGAATTAAGAGGTTCAGGTGAAAATTAACCAAGTGTCGCTTGTTTCTCTATTTCTTGAGTAAGTATATTAGTAGAGAATCTAATTCACTTCAGAGAATCTACAGTCTGCCAAGTTTTATAATCTCGTAAAATAATTATTAAAGAATTCTGCTAAACTTAACCTAGGCATTTCATATTTAACTCATCTATTTTCATGAATGAAGGACAAACATTTGCTCAGCATTTCTTACACACCTCAATTTTTTTTTTTATAGAAGAAAGAGCTCATTCTTCATCAATAATACTACAATAAGCTTGGTGTTTTTTTTTTGTTTGTTTTTTTCATCTCAAATCTTTTTCGCCTCTATATTATTATCACTTGTCAAATTATTTTATGTTTTAATTTTTGTTATATTGCCAAGTCCTAAACGGTTATTAAATCCACCAACTACTTTAAAAATTGTCTGATCATTAATAGCTTTAATTTCTGTTTCCCATTTTGTAGTTCATTTAGGTTTTCTGGTTGGTTGAAAATAATACATTTTATAACTGTTTAAGACTGTGATAAATAATTCTAGGGCAACAATTTAAGCATCTTTGAAAATCACAAGTTCAAAACTACAGCATATACATGTTTAAAGTACTCAAATCATTTGTTCACCTGTAAATTATTGTATTAAATGTTCTGTAGTTGTATTAGTCGATAACTTTTTAGGAAATGAGATATAAAAAAATGGATTGCACTTTTGAACTTAGAATAAAAAAAGAATGTAAAAACATGTGTCACATAACCCTATTTCTATTTAAAAAATTAAACCTGATATCAAGATGGTGTCCGAGATGGCTGCAAAAATAAAAAACTATCAAACTGAAGTAAATGTTGTCTTATAGATACATACAAAAAACAAACTTTTTATGTTCAGTCGTTTTAAAGATTTTTATACATTCCATATTTTATGAACACTCTGTACACAAAGTACTTCAAAAAGAACGTTAAAACTTTGTTAATTTATTCAGACTACTTACAGAGCAAATTTTGATGTCATTTTATACCAAAATAGATCAACTTTTGACTCACATAGTGAATATTACCGAATAGTACCACCGCAAGGACTAGTGATAGTTGTAATGAGGATGGCTGCCTTCATTGGTCCTGAGCACACTCGTTGTGTGTTGTGGTTTGAAGAATCAAAGCCTGCGATATTGGTGAAACAGAATTTTTGTACAGACTTCTGTGGCAAAGATCCTCTCAGTAAGTCTACCATTTATTTGAGCGGTATAAGTAAGTGTTTTGTTGAAATCGGGTGTTCAGTAAGTATAAGCCATAAGAAATCCTTAGGGTGACTCCATGTATCTGATGATGGGGTAGAACAAATGAAGCAAAGCTTTCTTAACAGTCCTATAAAATCAACCCAGCATATGTTTCTAGCAAGCTGGGGATTTCACATGCGACTGTTTGGCATGGATTGTGTAACATAGTAAATAATAGGATTAAAAGACGCGACGTGATTGGCTCTGTGGAGCATAGGTCAAAGAAGCTGATTGGTCGTAGCGTATGCAATTGTGGTAAAATTAAGTAAGGAAATCGGTAAAATTATTAACAAAAAGCATCCAAGAAAACAATTTTGTACAATATTTAGTCTTAGTATGATTTATAATAAATGTTTTAATGAAAGACAATATAAAAGTGATTTTTAACAATATATGATGAAATGATGTGTCAAGGACTAATTTGGAGGAAACGACACACAGGAAATCTCGTGGTATCAGTCAGTCGTATTAAGAAGGTTGGAGCGGTAAGATGTATTTGTTGAGTTGCACTAAGGAGCTTGAGGTGACAAAAAATGTTTGTTAAGTTGGAATTAGGAGCTTGAACTGTAAAGGTAAAGAGTGTTTTCAAGTGATAAAATCTCATTACAATACAACTGAAAAGTTATAGTGGACAATAGACTCATGTAATTTTCCAAGACATTAATATTTGATAATTCATGTTACAAGAATATAGAACGATTATTCTATACGTCTGTGTTAGAAAAAACTATATACCGCGAGGTAAAATGATTTCAGAAAGACTGAACGTGTTAGTAAGTTATGAACATTCTCAAACTATTCGAGAAAACGACTTTTGAATGATGGAGAACCAATAAGGAGCTGTAGAACTTCAACTTGCTGGACGTCAGTTTTCTTCTCGTGTTCAGACATTATATATTTTTTTGTCGGCGTTTTGGTATAGACGCTATACATTACCTATTTGATTATTAATCTGTATTATGTTTTAAGTTAATTTTTGTACATGTTTGTTTACTTAAAAAATCCTTTATATTAGATTATTTCAAGAAGAAATAATTAAAAATGAAATTTTTAAATACTAAATTAGAATCTACTTCAGAGAGCTGCAAAGTTACTCAAATTTTCATGAATTAAATTCCTGTTGCAACATTTTTTAATAGAAGCATTTGAAATATAAAGTTGATTAATTTGAAAATAATAAAAAAAGGAAACATAAATCAATGATTTGTTTATTAAAACTAAATGATAACTAGTAATTACAAATATGATTTTTTGTTAATGATATTTGTAGGATGTTTCTTTGAATAACTAATAAATATTTATGTAAAATTTCAGCAGAAAAAAAAGACTTGGAATCTTTATTTAAATCACCTGAGCCAAGTACGTTTTAAAAAGAACTCAAGACCCTGAGACTTCAAAATAAATTTAAATTCAACTTTTCAAATTTGACGAGAACTCGTCTGGCGCCCATTGTCGAGCAATTTTAAATTCAGTCTTAAATAACTTTGCATTTTTTTTTTGTTTTTGTAATAAATAATTTTAAAACAAGACAGTTTTATATTTATTACAATTGCATCTCAAACCATACAGATATTAACAATAGTGGAAGAACTAAAAGACACTGATAGGGTTGCTCATAAAGAGCTTTGTGGGGAAATGTTACATTGATTGGATAAGACCAGAATTTAATTGCAAACATAAACTTCAGTAATAAGTTGACTTTCCGTGTAAAGTGAATACTCCAAATATTGTCAGATTTGGAGCACTGAAAATTCACAACAATCCTTGGAATATGTTTGTGATAGCACAAAACTTAATGTCTTTTGTTTACAGTCTTTTTCAAGAAGGTAAAGTGTATCTTTAGATATGCTAGAAAACATTTAGCATCAAGGATAGAAAACATCTCACAGATGGACAAGGATGTCCAAAAACCCTGCATACAGTTCCAGCAAATGGTGCACCACCACACTACCTCACCCAGGTCTGGGTTTTCCTCAATAACTGGTTTCCAGTTACATAATTAGATTGAGGGTGGCCAATTGCGTAGTCGCGGATCTAACCCCTCCTTACCAGTTTTTCTTGGTGAGTTCATAGCAAGAATTTATGCCACAATTGAAGAAGTTACACCTGACATGCTGCTGCAGGTTTGGCAGGAATAGACTTTAGATGGCATGTCTGCAAAATGACCAATGCAAGTCACATTGAACCTAATTAACTTTAAAATAAAAAAAAGATATTTTATGATCCAAAATGACACCAAAACCAGCTCAGTAATAAATTTATATGAATTTACTAAGTTGGTAAGTCATTTCATACCGGTCATATATATATATATATATATATATATATATATATATATATATATATATATATATATATATATATATATGTATATGTATATATATATATGTGTGTCCTGTATGAAATGGCTTATACCTGGTATATATAATTGGTTAGATTTTGTATGGACAGGGCTTACCTTCGAAAGTGGTCCTTGGTATTACCTAATAGTACACAAGTAAGAAACACACACCAAAAAAAACACTAAAGTTCTGAAATATTTCGTAAACACTGTTTACTTTCTCAATCAGTAGAGTTAAGAAGAAGACTAATATATATATAAACCTGGTGTTCAAAAAAGTCTGGATACTTCAAGACATTTTGTTTGTAATAAGCCTACAACAATGCAATTCTAGGGTTATGCCCTTATCTAGTAACAACACTTTGCCAACTTTAAGCAACAATTTGCCAACACTTCGTCCTTAACTGTCATATTTTCTCAGAAGAAGTTAGGAAAATCTTAAATGTAAACATAGGTCAAGTAATACCTTATTAAGGTCATTGTTAGTGGAACACATTGTTGCAAACCTGAATGTAAAAGGACGATCCAATAGGAAATGGCAGCCCCTCAAAGTTTGTTTGCCTTTAGTGTAATTATTTAAAAGTCAAGTAATATTGACACATGTTTACTGTTAGAATTGTGGAGGAATAGTACCATTACCTTAACATTTTACACAAAGTATAAAAGACACGAGACAAAAATCTTAGAATTTCATTAGTAATTTTTAAAATGTAGGTCCCAATGTACTGAAACAATTTATTGTACATTAATCATAATGGTAAAACTATGAATAAACTATAAGTCTAGTAACATTAAATCAAATTAGTTAATTTCAAAAGAGTTACCTAACATGTTATATGAATTGTATTGTTGTATGTTTATTCACACACAAAATATTCTGTGGTATCCAGACTCTTTGAACACCCGGTATATTTATATTATAACCAGGGGCGGCGCGCAGTCATTTTAACTGGGTGGGCTACTAGTGATGACCTTGGCCTAGTAGTGGCTGGCTTATCGTGCAAGAGCAATGACCTCTACAGGGGAGCACCTGAACGCGGCAAGCGTCTAAATAACACACGCTTCCGGCGTGTCACATACCCTGTCTAATGCGAATGCATAAATACCTTAAATTCTTCCTTGTACTAACTGTTATAACTTTTTGATTAAACAAGTGTTTCAGCTTAATAACTCTTAAAAATATGTACGCGTGACTATGCCGTTTGTTTGTATGCACAAAGAATTCAATTAAAATTAAATTTGTTTAAAATACCAACTAGGATTAAACCTAAAGTAAAACCAGATGAACTACTTAAATGATCTGTCCTTGTCGGCCATCATTGATACCAAGTCCAAAAAATTTCCACGGTTAAAAGAGTCTTTTGTCTCTGTGTGTCCCCTAAGGCCTATTTCGTGTACTGCACAAAATGTTAAGCAATCTATTAACCTACTGAGGACATGCCTAGTTTTTGTTACTTGTTGATTATGTTTTTCAATTGATATTTTAACATGATTGTCAATTTGAGCTGCCACATTAACAGTACCTAATGTTTTATATTTAATTGCATTAGTCAAATGAGTGTTACTTTCCTCGTGTTTTTTTTATTTTCTCACTTAAGTGTTTAAGGTCCTTACAGCCAATTTTTTCCAACGATTATCATTGCCCTTATGATTATTATTATTATTAAAACATAAGCAATAAAAACAAAATAATGCTTGTTTTTCAATGCTTGGAGTTAACCACGGCTTTTTATCGAACCACGAGGTACAAAAGCTTCTGTTTTGCTTTGGGTAAGTTACAACAAGCTTAAAATATTTGGGCTGATGTGGCCCTAACTCTTTAATTTGCTTTTTTAGCTCCAATGGCAATGTCGAAAACTGTGTTCGAAGTAAACTGTCCACGTGATTTAAATTCATTGTAAACTTACCGAAAATACTGATTGGTACCTACTAAAAAAAAGTCATAAATAAATTAGAGTTAACATCATGCTGTTAATATTCCACTGCACTTGTACACAAACACACGTGAATGTCCAAGGAAGAGTGCAACGCACAACACGCTTAGTCACTGTCTCGTCTGGGGCTAAGCCCCAGATACTGTTACATTGGACATATGGGAGCCGGCAGGGAGGGGGAACTGTCTGTGCGACGTCACCCGTCCTTGACGCTATGCTACAATGCTATTCTGCCAGGGCTACTTTCAAATCAGCCCCACCCGCTCGGGTGACTCTGAGTAGGCCCGCAAACATATTTTTGCGTTACATTTACATATTCACACGCTGTTTTCATATCAATTCAGTGTTTATTTTAATGAACTAACATTTTCTTTTTCTGAATTATTGGTGGGGCTCAGCTCCACCAGCCCTTATGGACGCGCCGCCTCTGTTATAACAGTTGATATAATTAAGTCAAATCACTAGAAGGTCAATAACAATATAAATTTCTTTTTATTGAATTCTAGAAGGTTTCAATATTTACAACCTAACCTAAGCCTGGCGAAGCCGACAGTGATCGGCAAAACAGCGCTGTAGTTATATGCACAAATACGGACTGAAGACAACCAATATAAGGTAATATAGTTGAATAATAGTTAATAGAACCAATTGATGCTATGAATATTTCTTCCATAAAACAAAATCGAATTTTCTTGGGATACTAGCAAATACATCAAGAATTTCTTCACCATTTACCCAAATATCTCAGTGAGTTGATTGTAAAGCAAGCCTAATTTATAAAGATTCTATTATTGTATCTTTCAAATATGACCTTAATCGTCTAAAACTATAAACTTTTTGTTTGGGCAGAGCAGTTAATATTTTTATAAGTACATTAATATTTATTAAATAATTGTTATTACATGCTACAATACAACCAATGTACTATTAATTATTATATTATTATTATGTAATTTTTATTATTATTGTATTATTATTATATCTTGGTGAATATTTTCTCTAACTATTTCTTTTGACTTAAGTCTCTCTCTTAAAAAAGTAACAACTCGCTTCATTAATGAAAAATAAGTTTTGATGCAAAACTTTAAAATGACATAAATGATTCCTTATGAGTTTGAAATCATTCTTGCAGTGCATTACAAAATTTATTGACATATGGAATGTACACTGCTTGGCAATAATATTCACCATGACCTAAAAATATTTAGACTACTAATCATATACCGCATGGACGATCGCGCAAACATAAATATACTTTAATAATGGACCTGTATAGTGAATTAATAAAGCACAATCATATCTCTAATTATTACTTTAAACATTTAATTCAATTTGAATTACTTATAACACCAATTATTTCAGGAGAAATGTGTGAAATAATTGTATGTGTGTGTGTGTGCACATATTTTATTTGATGTTCGAATTTCGGAGGGGCCCCTACATGAGTAAATATGCATTTATATATTTCAAAATTTGATTTTGAACAAACGAATATAAAAGACATCATGCACGAACAACATAATGGATCCTGTCACTGAAATTGACAAGTTTGCAAATTCATTCAGTGTTATAGATAGGTTCAGTTGTTGAGCCAGATTTGGCTATGATGAGGTAAATATTGCTGTAAAAATATGAGCTGTGGGGAACAAGATTTTACACACATATATTACATATTTCAACAGGTGTCCCAAAAGTACTGTTCCCAACTTTAAATTTTGAACAAGTGAATATAAAAAAATGGGCTTTTGAGGCACTTTATACGACTAAAGAAGCAAATTAATTGGTTGTTTCAAGAGTAACTAAAAATTTTAAGTGGTAACCTCCAATCGAGTGATATAATATTTAAAATGGAATAACGAGTAAAAAAAGTAGCACAATATTTCCTCTATCCAGCAACCAAGAGAAATTTAAAATTAACCTATTTTTAAATTTAGAATTCAAGAATCCTAGTCTTTGATGGGTCTTTTGCAAAAAAACGATAATTGGAGATGGTTTGGTTTATAAATGAGAGACATTTTAAAACATAAATTTAACACGATCATGACAATTTTTGACATGAAACCACCTCAGATTCATGAGGTAACTTCAAAATCTTCCTTATAAGGTTATCTTAAGGAGTTGTCTGTCCTTTCATCAAAGTGCAACATTTTGTGTTTTTAGGCTTATGACAAGTATTCCATAATTTTCTATTACCTATTCTAAGCAACTGTATGGATTTAAAACAAATATTTACTAAACTACTAAACTAGAAAAATTAAAATTATCACCTTCTTAGATTAAATTCTTTATGGACCTGTAGAGTTCAGGTAGACTCTGTTAAACAATAAGCATGTTTTAAGTGTGTGCTTCCTCAAAGATCTATCCTTTGACCTGTTTTATTTATATTAAATATCATAGCTTGTTGTCATATTTTATTGAGTATTTATGTTGTAAAATGTTGACATTATACAAATTATGGTTCATACAGAATTTGTACTATTACTGGAGCAATAGGAATTCTTATACGTGAATGAACAAAGTTGGTACTATTCTTAAAATAATGTGTTGATAAATCCAAACACGACTATTACTATATAAAAATCAACTAACTTTCTAAGATTATGTTGAGAAATGATGTCATAGAATAAATGAAAAGCACTAACAATTTAGGTCTAGCTGTAAACAGTGGTTTAATAGCCATGTATCAAAATTGTACATAATATTTTTGTGGTAAATACTTAAATACTAGACAGATACTTTCTACGTCCTTTCATGGACTTATTAATCCATATTTGAAATACAGAGTCATTATATTGGGTTACTCTTCAGGTTGTGAAACACAAAGTGTTGTTACTCTTGCAGGAATTAACAATTGAAGTTAACGCTGGATTAAAAAGAATGATATCCTGCAGGGCAGCATTGTTTAGCAATATTACCATTACCAAGTTAATACCAAGTATGTATTTATTGAGATCATTACATTGCACTAATTTAATCCCACGTTCGTATACAAAACTAAATTCCAAGTAAATCAAATATAATTGTCACTATCTTCTCAAAAATTCTTAGTCAGGAGTCATCTACCAGAAAAAGAAAATGAACCTTGGTTGCTGTTTAAATATATATAATAATTTAATATATTTCAGAATAGTTCTAAGCATTTTGGTTGAATGTGAATGCTTATAAGATCCAAACAAATGTGCAAACCATTGATAAAAAGATTACAGATGACAAATACTTTAGGAAATAAAGTTAATTAGAGTTAATTTTACTATTTTCCTATTTATTCTGAAACAGATTTTATTGTACACAGTTTGGCATATTTTTTTGCATCCTAAACCTTCAAATTTCACTGAAATTTTATGTAAACTTTAGGTGACTAATGACAATCCCAAAATATTCATTACCCAAACATTTTTTTTTAAAGTCAAGAACAATTTCCAAAATATGCTAAGATCCAAAAATGAGCTAAAGCATATTTGTAAATGACAAAAGATGACAGATAGACAACATAAATCATCAACGATAGTATCAGAGACTGTCAAAATTATTATATTCCTGAAATATAAAAATTGAGTGTTTATCATCATAATACTTTCGGTATATGTAAGAAGGTAAAACTATTCACAAAATGGAATTAACCAACACCACTGCTTTTAAAACAGTAGTTTGGAATGTCTAGTGCCTGAACTCAGCTTCAAAGTTAAATCAGTGATATCGTTTTAATGAAATAATTGGCTGATTTCCAATAAACACATTGTTTACTCTTAGTTGTAGCTATTCAAAGTAGTTACGTAATGGGATCATGAAATCTAATGTGTTTATTCCTAATTAAATAAATTAAACCACAATTACGGAAATAAACAAACATCTTAGTCAAACTATAATATTATCGTAAAAGAAGTAAGGAATTTAATAGTTTGTAATTTAACAAAGCTAAAGTATAATAAAAGATTCAAAAACTTTAAACAAACTTTTTCTCTCACAATTTTATAGGAGGCAATCTCTCAACTAACTGAAAATATTTATAAAATGTGTGCATATACAAACTGGAATAAAAGTATTGTAATAGCTTAATATTTTAGTTTATAATTGTTGTATAAATAAATTCAACTCCTCCTTTAAAAGATCTGTATTAAAACTACCTACAGAGTGCCTTAAAAATTTTGTTTCAATGTACAGAATGTTCCAAAAAATAATTTTTAAAAAAATGGAAAACTATTTTCATATTTTGATGATTTAAATGGTGATACACAAACAAAATTTTAGTTTATTTGGTTACCATTAATAAAAAAAAGCTACAAGCGTCTAAAACCATCTGCTTAATATTAACATATTTTCAAATTGAACACATCGATTTATGACATTAGCGTATTGTTAGAGTAGTTATGACTCCAAGTACGAAAAGCGTAAAAATGAGGTTTCAAATTGTAAAGTATTAAGGATACAAAGATTATATTTTGTTTAAGTACGCAATAATTTAAACAAACAGTTTACAAATTTGAAGCAGCTTAACATACTTGTGGCCAACATAACAGTTGGGGTAAATAATGAGTTTAACAATATTTCTTACACTTTTCCAGTCATTATCAATATTTAAGCTTAGGTCTAAGGAACAAAAAGTCCAGTCCCCTTTGTGTGTTTCTCTATCGTGTGCTAAATTTGAAAAAATTAAAACTGAACTGACAACTTCAGACAGGTAAAACTTTTGTTATTAATGTTAGGCAGCTAATATAACATTGTGTTAACACGTCACCATTATACATATACATAAAATAATAATATTGGTTTATTTGATAAGTTTAAGAAAAATAACGCTTTCTAGTTCGGAACATTCTGTATATGGTAACAATTTTTTAATGACACTCTGTAGTTATAGTACAGAGCTGTAAAATGACGTGTCACACTTATATATAAGTCAATTAGAAACTGACATATTAAGCTGTTATGATACTTTTATCCCACTCTGTATGTATCTACGAGTATATTCCCTAGTCTCATCATATCATTGCTTGATTCATTTTTGGTAGATCTGATCTTCTGAAGCACATTATCAATATCAAATAAATTGTGTTATCCAAATTTATTGTACTATACTATAATTTTTCCACATCTGCTAAGATTATTTACATATTGATGATCATGTGTAAGATGAGATCATGTTGACAATGGTAATATTGTGATGTAGCTAGGGTCCATATATTCACAAATGTAATATGAAGAAAGTACAAGTTTGTAACTAGCATGAATACAATTAAAAATATACTATTATAATTAATGGGGTATAGTATTAATTATGGCCCATTAAAAATGTTAAAGAATGTATTGGTTAATATCTCTCAATAAACTATAATTTGAGAGTTATCAGTCAGAAAGTAAAAATGAAACAACACTACAGAAATTAAGGTTATGTAAAAATTGGCCCAGATGGTTGAGATTAAATTTTGATAAAATCTGGAGATTAACAATTAAATCAACAAACAAATAATATATATATATATATATATATATATATATATATATATAATAATTCCCAAATAATTTAGGAAATAATAAATTAATCATTGGCTTTTAAGGTTGAAAATTACCATAATTTTACAAAAATGATATTTCATGTCAGTAATGGTGGTTTTCATTTTCACGTTTTCCTAAATACTTATTAAAGGAGAATCCATTCAGAGAGATTGTAATTTCTGTGAAAATTCACACATAATTAGTAATAATTACTTTAAACCTCACTCTATTTTCACCCCAAACATATATATCCAATAAAGAGGGTAATTAAACAGTATTCTATTTAAGTGTTCCAGAATAAATATGAATTTCATAAAAATTGGACCAAAAAATATGTACTATTTCTGATGACAACGTAACTCCCAAATATTCTCTATGCCCTTATCTCAAAAACTATTTTAAAGATTTTGTTCAACATTGGTACTAAATTTTTTTTACTAATAATTCAAAAAATATAATATAACCACAGTAACTAAAATTTTGAGAGTAAGATAAAAGTACAAAAAAAATATTCTAAAATTACCTTAAGCCATTACCTCAAAATATCCTAAAAAAAAAATTCCTTACGTCTTTTCATTGCAACAGTAAAACAAAAATGCTTATGACACTGTTATAAAAGTCACAACTTCTCAAAAAATTGTCCACCAATTTCAATCAAATTTTAATGAAATATAAAGATTTCGATGAACCCAGCATTCCAAATCACTAAAGGAAAAGTACTGTTTCGGATTAATAAAATAAATTCTTTGCACAATGGCTATGACCTGTTAGGTAGCTGTTATCCAGGTTATAAAGGATCAGTACATCATATTCCTTTTGCATAATTATAGCTTTTGTAACCAGGATTTGCTACCAATTGCAGCTCTCCACTTTTACATCACGATGCAGAGTCGACATTATCTTTGGATTTTAAAGGGTAACATTGAAACAAAGAGTAATTAAAATCATTCTGATTTTGAAAAATTGTAATTTCATATTTTGTTCGTATGTTAGGTACATTTGGTTTTAAAGATAATATTTCTAAACTTGTCAAGTGATCCCAGGCTCTAAATATCCCTAGATTCCAAAGTTTAACAAAAGTCAGATCATTCATTCATTTGTTGCGTGAGAGCACAGACTAAAACTGCTGAAGTTTAATCTCCTGAAAGGCTTTAATTTAAAGGCCTTTCATATTAAGAGCTGAATTGTGGACAATTAAAACTCATTGAAAGGATAAATCTGTGTACCTGCACTCTAGAGCTCTATTGCACAATAAGATGTTAACTATGGTGTCAGGGGTCTTTAATCTCCTTAATTTTCTAATACAATCCTAGTTTGAAAATAATTGTCTAAAAGTAGTTCAATATTTAAAAATTTAGTAAATAATAATGAAATATGCAAATGCAGTAAGCTTCCTTTAGTATCACTGTGATGATATGGAATAATAGTTAATTTTAGACCAGTAAAGAAATCTCATTCTAATCAGAATTTGATAGTCATCAGGGCATAAATCTGGTTATCCAGATTCAAATCTCAGTTAGATTTCAATTATATTTAATGCATGACAAACCGTTTTGATACATTTAAAAAGGTTTAGTAAATATCACTCTTTGTTTGAATTATGTTTAAATATTCACTTTATCCAATTATACACACTTTATGTTTAAGAATCCTAAATAGAGTTTAGTTTTAGAAAAACTAAAATTCAATAAAATTAACATATGGTTAATTCTTACCTTCCAGAAGTTGAACGAATTCTGCATGTTACAGCACCTCGTCCAGCATTCTTTGCATTTACAGTTATACAATATTCTTCACCACTCACTAGGTTCTTATGGATTCCTTTAGTTATTTTGCATTCTTCAGCCTGGAACAATATCCTTTTGTTTAGGAAAAATACATTTTAATTAACCCGTTGCCTTACAAATAGAAACATACTCATAGCAATGGCAGTTGGCTCATATGTGCAAATATGAATTTATTCATAGTTGTGTAGTGAAAATTTAAAAGTGACATATTTTGAGCATAACATCCCAATTAATTACTGAATACATCTTATTTATTTTGTAGAAATTTAAAACAAAATATTTAGCCAATATTTGAGAGTTTAAAGTTAATTTATGTTGTTTATTTAGATAGATAAAAAACTAATAGATCAGTTAATACATCATCTGTCATCCATGGTGAATGGCAAATACATAGTAAGACATCCTATGTATGTTGTTTGCTTGTATGAAATTTGGTTATATTATTTTTAGTTCTATTTTATATTGAAATAAGTCGTGGTGTATCAAATATTGACAAAGAGATCATTGAACTTGTATATATCAGAGTGAAAGTGATATCAATGAAAGTGAAAGTGATGACTAAATAACAGATTTATTACAAAAATAACAAAATAAGATTTCCTGTTAGGTGTATAAGAATTCAGAATAATCATAGATAGGCTGAGAATTTATAGTTTTTATGTACAGAAATTATTGCCCTACATATTTTTATCATTTTCAAAGGAATTTGTTTTGTATATAACTATTTCTGAAATGTATATATATTTATTTTTATACAAAAATAAATATATGCAACATACCAAAAATACAATATAATACATATTAGATGAAACTGTATCATATCAACAAGAAATTGGTAAAATATTATGTCATTATAACTTTATTTTCATATTTTCAGTTTTGAGAGAACTTTTATGAAAACTCTTCATTTTGGCTATTTTTTTGACACTGAGAGCCAACTTGTATCTAATAGAGGTCGTAAGGCAATGGGTTATGGACCAGAACAAATTTATTACAAAATTAATTTTCCTTTAGTAACAACTTACTAAGAAATAAGAAGAAATATAACTTAACTAACACCATATAATGAGAAAGTTATTTATAAATTCTATTTGTATATTCAAAGTTGAATAAAATTTAAAAGGTCAATAAAATATATTTGATGCTATAATTAACACAAACATAACTATGTAGAGGCCACACCTTCCCACTCCTAATGCTTTACCATGACCAGCGCAAGCTTAGATTAATTAACCCTTTCCAAATCTATTGGGTAATATGTGTATGTATATTTTGCATGTAGTCCTTTCCTATAGTACTACATTTAATTAAATAAGTCATTTGACTAGTAGTTTTCCCCAATTTTATAACTCGAATAATTTAAGAAAGTTTATTCGTGTATTTGTATCTCCTTCAATAAGTAAATTTTAAGCAAACTATCATTTTAACAATCACAATTTTACTTAATTTTTATTATAAAATTGTTAAATTAATACTTTTTTTAAATTTTATAACAATTCATCTGTATAATCTTTTCAGAATTGTATCCTCATAGTTTGTTACTTTTCTTTAATAATTACACATTCTTACACAGATGCTATATTATTACCTATAAAAATTATACACATTCTTACACAGATGTTTTATTATTGCCCTTGATAATGAATTACACACATTCTTACAATTATGATTACAACATATGTCTTGTTGTTCACCTTTGATAATTGCACACACTTACAAAGAGTCTTATTTATTTATTATCTATGATAATTAGTAATAACACACATTCTTACACAGAGGTCATAGTATTATCTTAATAAGACTGTGTTATTATTACCTTTGATATTTACACACATTCTTACACAAATGTTTTATTATTACTTTGGTTAATGATACATTCTTACATAAACTGTAATAGTGTACATTTTAAAATATTTTGATCTTGTACAGAGTGGGGGTGACTCGGAAAGAGAATGGTAAGTTTTTAGTAGGGAAAGGGGGTGTGTCTTGGAAAAGTAATAGCGTAATATATTTAGTTTTTCTTTGAATAACTTAAAAGGAACCAAATTTGAAAATAAAATGAGTAATAGTAGATGATCAGAGAAATTTATTCCATGTATTGTTATAATTAGAATTATTATAAACTTTGTAATTAAAAAAGTGAAGTATAAACATTTTGTTGGCAAAGACCAACCAGAAGCTTGACTTTAACCGCTGAGTGGAAAAATTAGTTAGTTGAGATTGAATCTTCAAAGTAAGCACACGCAATTCTAGTAAATATGTTCGCTCGAATAAAATGGAAGGACAAAAAAAAACTTTCAAGATGAATGGTCAGCGTTTATGTAGACGTGTCTTTTGTAACACAAAACAAAATGTATTAAAAGTGTGTTTTAGAACAAGTGTGAACTATTTTGGTAATGAAACAATACAATAAAATTTCAATTATGTATAAACGTTAGAGTGAAACGGTGTGAATAATAAACTTTGCATACTTAGCAAAAGTGATGCAATTTAGAGAAGTATTGATATAAAGACTAAGTTTATTTTGTGTTTCTATTTAAAATAGAATAATTTGAACATTCAAGTATGCTATTTCATAATATGAGCAATTAATGTGCTTTTGTAAAATCGGAAGCATGGACTTTAGACGTAACGGTTGGAGTGTTTTTGATGAATCATCATCATGCAGATGCGGCGAGCGAAGGAAGTGACCTCTGATGAAAAGTTTCTTTTAAAATCAACACGTGTTTTGGTATAGCACGTATAAACTTTTATTATGTAAAATAAAATATGTATTTTTAGTAATTTATAAATTTCTTCTGTATTGGATTTTTGAACTTGTTATTTGATGTCTTATAATAATAAGACACAATGTCTTGTATTTTAAAATATATTAATATGTTAAAATCTTTTTTGAGAGACTAACCATTTAAAATTTATTAATTTTTTATAAGAAGTATACTTTCATAAGAATTCAATAACAATATAAATTCATTTTTTTCCCATTTGAGAAGTAGTATTAAATTCATTTTATTTTTTATTAACAAGTTGCAACTGAAGATCAAATTCAAAAAACTTAATTTTCTTTCTTTATGATGAGTCTTGAATAAAGTAGACTAATTGCGTAGGATGTATTAACATAATATAATTTACAGGAATTTAATTCTGTATATGTATTCTTATTATATTTGTTTTTGTCTAAATAAACAACATGTGCATTTCAGCATAAAAAGGACTTCCATTCTTTCATCTGATCTTTTATTAAGTACACTTTTTCAAAAAAAACTTACGACCCAGAGATATCAGTATTCATATTTTTATATTATAAACTTTAAATTTTAATTTATTTTTGTAATTATTACATTACAAATGCGCCCAACTAGATTTGAACATAGGTCAATCATTCTATGTCATTCAGTCATCCTTCGTTTTTTATATTGTTTCAAAACGTGTAAGAACATGTGTATAAGAATGTATATACATTCTTACACAGTTGACTTATCTTTACCTTTCATAATTACACACATCCAAAAACAGATATCTTATTTTATGTAATTACAGATTCTTACCAGATGTCTTAGTATTAACTTTGATAATTACACACATTCTTTCAGAGTTATGAAAGACTGTTAACTTTCAACTATAAAATAAGTGTTACTTTGATTTGTTATAAATAATGTTAATAAGAGAGTAAGAGAATATTTTAATTACACTTTTTATTTCTTAAATTTATCATGGTCAATAATGATTTTAAAGAAAAGAATTATTTGATTTACTTACACTGCCAGTGGCGTAAGCTTGGATTGAAACAGGAGATTGTGGGACTTCTTTACCACCATACTTCACAGCTACCTTATATCTTCCACAATCATCTGGCACAAATACTGCTCGGTAAGTTCCATCATCATTTTCTGTTACTTTTACTTTCCTCGGAGAGTTATCAGGGCCCTGTATAAAGCAATAAGATCTTCATTAATACATTATATTATAATATTTAAACTAATATATTGAACAAAGTAACAGAAACAATGCTGTTGTTTATTTAGGTAATTTATCATTGATTACATTATTACAAAAACAAATTATTATTTTTAATTCTAATTATCATGGAATAAAACCTTATTTACTTTACTTTTCTAATGTAGAATTTTTTGTCCAACAGTAATGGTAATAATTTTTAATTTGTTCACATTCCAAAAATAAACAACAATGTGTAAGATTGTCATAAAAAGACATTAATGACTAAGGTAACAAATTAAAAGACTTTGTCTCTAGAATACAAAAATAGTACATACTATTTATTTATTTTGTTGTTGTTGACAAAATAATTTATAAGAGTCATATTACAAAATACCTATTATATAAAGGTTATTCTCCCTAACAAATTAATCTTTATAAATTACAACTATAATTAAGTGACAAATATACAAGTAACTATATAACAATACAAATACAAATAGGACATAGTATAATAAAGGCTTGTTCATCTTCAAATCAATCATCAGCTCCAAGTATCACTATCAATAACATATCTTCGTCTTAATAATAAAACATAAAACACAAACAAAATCCTTAAAAACTTAAATACAATAAATATAGGACATTATAATTTATTATAATTATAATTATAATTATAAGTAGAAACAAATTTAATCCCTGGACAAGGAACAACATCACCAAGCCAAACAATTGCCCCATAAAGCACCCAGGTCCACCCTCGAATCTAAACTATAAAAACCACTAAACAAATAAATAAATATAACTTGATCTACCGCCAGTGGCTGAGGAACTCCACCACTGAGTAAAAATAGTTTAACACTAAGAGTTGTCAAAGACTCCTCTTAAAGGCTTTCTGGTCTTGAACAATTAAAAATTTTGTAGGAGTTTTCAAGTCTGCTGCCTAAGCCGTAAGTCACTTTCCTGCCTGGTATTGTGATTAGGTATATTTCCAATTATTTGTGGAGTGCACTTGAATTTTAAGTAACAAATTTTTTGGAAGATATACATACAGGGGGTGTGAGTATCTCCAACTCCTTGAAAGTACCTTTGCAGGGTTCCAGTTTTTGTAGATCTTCTACTAGCCTAACAACTTTTTTTGCATTATAAATATTCTTTGCACTTTTTGAACAGACGAGTTTCCCCATAGTAAGACTCCATAGTTAAGATGTTGGTAAATTAGCCTGTAGTAGGGTTTTTTTTCAAAGTACTAAGGCTACCAAATGATTTTAGATATCTTAACACAAAAATCCCTGAACATAGCTTCTGACAGATGCTGTCAATATGTTTTTTCCAGGTTAATTCAATGTCAACAACCTGTAATAGTGTACATTTTCAGTTTAGTGATCTTAAATAGAATGGGGTATATGTTTGACTCAATGAAGCAAACAGAAAACGTATTTTGTTTTTTAAATAAAATTAATAAAGAATAAGTAAATAAGAAAATAATTAGTACAAAATGATCAGAGAAATTTATTACATGTATGTTAATATTTAAAACAGGTATAAATTTAATTATAAGAAAATTGCAACGTTAACGTCTTGAACACAAAAAACAAAAGCTGTAACCAACGGCCCAAACTGGATGCAAGTCAGTCTAAGCTGAACCTCGAAAGGAAGAAGTACGCTGTCAATAAACATGTTTGCCGAGACAATGTGGAAGTATAGGAAGAAAGTGTTTTCTTGAGAAACTATGAGTTGTTTTACAATTACTGTTATGTAATAATGTGAGTTAGTTTCTATTGGCTAAAAAATAAACTTTCGAAAGTTAAAAGTTATGACTATGTAATATTGTGCAATGGACAATGTGCATTACGTAAGCCAGAAAACACATATAAAAAAGAATAAGTAATTGTGTTTTAGACAAAAACTAAATAACTAGAATAAAATGTTTTGAACTAATGATGAAGTAAACAATTGTTATGTTCATAAAAGTGAAGTAGAAAACTAAAAAAGTTAATTTTAAAACGGGAGACGTGATTTCAGTGAAACGATACCAGGTGACTTCAACCCGGACAAGATGTGATTTTTAATTAAAAGTTCTATCTAAAATATTCATGCATGTCTGGTATAACATGCCTAAACTATTTTCCATATAAACTAAGATATATTATTAATTGAAACTTGTGATTTTTTTTGTTGAAATTTGAATATTGTGTTTATAAAATTGTCTCATGTTTTTTATAAGAAAAGATGATATGTTATTGGAGAATAATTTTCAGTCTCATACAAAATAAGAAATGGTCCAGTAATGTTATTTATTATTTTTCTTTTTAGTCTGAAATACATTAGACATAATGTAGGTGTATCCTCCTGGATTTTAATTTCAATGAATTTACTAAAGGTTAATTACTTTTTTTTCCGTCAGACAATCCAATATTTAGAGTAGATTATCAGTGACAGCTACACACGTTTAACTTCGTACACTGATACATAAATCAGTTTCTCGTTTTTAAAAATTATTACTAGCATTCAGTTTACATGTAAATGTACTTGTGTAACATATTCAGTGTATCAATGTGTCAATATTTAAATGTTATATTAAGTGTTATATGTTTTCAAGTATAAATCACAGTTTAAGAAGAAAATGCCTTTGAACGGCCGAGGAGGAAAATACTTGATGTCTTAGATCTGACGATGACAGTTTAACCATCGAAACTGGTTATGCATTGGATAAACATTGGATTATCTGATGACAAATAAGGTAATTAACCTTTAATATTATCATTGAAATGTATTAGACTGGTTTTCTTCGAATTAATTGATAAATTATTCTCAGTAAAGGACTGACTTAGGATATTAGATTCAATAAATGACTTTATTTCCAAATTTCTAATTGAGTCTACTTGAAATGTTTTTAATGATTTTATAGTATATTTTGAAGGATGAAAGATCAAAAAACTTCATTAAAAAGTTATCCCCACTCCTGCATTTTCTACTTATTAAGTGTTAAAACTTTTGAGTCTTAAAACATTACCATTAATGAGCTTTCCTAACAATGACCATGTAATATTTTTCGCAATGAATTGGAAGAAAGACATTTTCTATTTAGGGTGTAGTGATTAACCTGTTACCTACATTGATCAAATCTAGTGAACAGACAATTTACTCTCTAGTATTTTACATTTACCTGATTAAAAAAAAAAAATTATATATATAAAAGCAAATGTTATACAACTAGAAATATTTTGTACTAAAACAAATAAGACATTTCCTCCTTTTAATTATGTTTGCTATTTATATCTATTTCTATTGCGCACAATATTGTAAATGCAGAAAAAATAAGAGATCTGAGTATTTATTTAACAAAATACCCAATTATATTAACATTATAGAACCAGATATGTTATAAAATCAGACAGGGAGTATTTATACCAGGAGGTTTCAGAGTATGGAATAACTTGACCTTTTAATGAGTAAGGCTAAAAATATTGATAAAAAAGTACTGCTGTTCGTGAATGGCCTTAGTGGTTAATGCTTAAAGGAGTACTGCTGTTCCAGAATGTGTCATGCATAATTTTGTTTAAAATAGGATTTTGAGATCTTTTATGTATTATCGGAGGCAGTAAAATACATTGATGTAATTTTCGAAAATGTTGTCATGGAAGGAAATGTAGGATTCAGAACAAATTGTACAGTTCTAAGAAGAAAGGAAAGTCTGAAATGAACATGGTGTCACACTCTCAATATTCCCGCAAAAACTCTGCCAGTTGGCTTTTTATTTTACTCATTTGAGATTAAGGTTTTCTCTGTGTAATGCATTCCAAGTTTATCGTCTAGTTTTGAAATTATTTAGTGTTTTTAGTATTCATGTTTATAGTTGTTACAACTTTTATCTAAAATGAATCAAGATGATATTAAACTGGACAGAAGTGATGACATAAGACAATGAATTTAAGATCTGAGTGAAGGTGATCAGCTTGCTGATGATGAAAATGATATTTTGAAGTCCAATGAGGATGTTTTTGTTGACAGCGATGATGAACATGATCCCTCAGATATGTTCAAAGTACATGCAACCTTTCATGAGACTGAAAACACTGACTCTGATCAACCAGGACCTTTTGTCCCACCTTTTATACAACCAGGTACTGATCATTCTCTCTGTTCAATTTGTAAAATATAGAAACACATTGATAGTTGTCAACCAACAAATTTCAATTTCAGCTCATTCAACTTAGGCCTAAAATTAGTTTAGTGAAAAACTCCATTAGATACATACTATACTTAAGACAGTTAGGCGTAAGTTCACTTTAAGTTATTCCCATGGTCAAAATTTAGTAATTGACAAGAGTTTAATGCTATGGAAAAGGAAGCTTGGATTCAAACAATATATACCAAGTAAATGCAACTGTTTTGGTATACAACTTTTTGTATTGTGTGATTGCCAGACAGGCATGGTAATTGATTTCATTATTTACCCAGTAAAAGGTATGCAGTACACTGATTGTAATAGAGACGCATGAGCTACAGCTAAAGTTATAGAAACTGAAATTACAAAACAGAAAAAAGATTCCACTCCTAGATTTCAGGGTAAAGCATATCAGACAAATCTTTGAGATCCATTATATCTCGAAAGAGGAAATTCGCACTGTGCCACTGCCTTTATCAGAACAAAGCAGTTGCAAGTAACATCCGCTGTGTCTTACAGCGTGGCACTTCCCATGACCGACCAAGGTACCAGACAGAGAGAAGAGGAAACTACAAAGAAGATATTTTGTCTGTGCAAACACACAAACAAGACCAAAAAAGTAGAAAGACAATACATTTGAGTGTCATGAATCTAATGTGATTTAATTATGTTATTTATATTATTAATAATCATAATGATTTGATTTTGAATTTTGAAATTATTATTTTCTTACTCCTTTTGACTATTTTTATTGTCATAATGGTTATTCATTTCAACACTGCATATTCAGACGTTCCGGAACGGCAGTACTTCTTAAAGGGTTAAGCAATACCTTAAACAGGGTGTCTACCCAGGGAAATTCTGTAGATTTTAAAAGTGCCTTAGAAAGAGGCCAAGAACTTTGATAGAAAGCCAGTGGCTGCTCATCAGATAAGGAAAGTGAAGAAGGTTTCACATATAATTTACATAGTTTTAAGAACATCTATTTCGGATCTAAACAAAGTATTTGAATCTAAAATTCTGAAAAATAAAGTTTAATTGAGTTTTGACAGTACACGTTAAAAATCGTAAACTCCAATTGTCAAACATAACAGAATTACGAATTGAGAAAGTCAGTGTGAAGCAACTCAGGGCATTCAATTTTCAGTCACCTGGTGTTTTGAAATATGACCTGGAGTAGTATGTTCTTACCATGGTTATACAAGGCATTATTTTTTGTGAAAGGGGGGACAAATGGTCTTCCAAATGGACATTTTTTTAATCCATTATTTTTTTTAAAGGCTGTGAGAATACCGATAAGTTATTATAATTTGAAGTTTTGTTAGTTTACAGCCAGTAATTAAGGTATGTGGTGTGTTTAAAAGATATAATAATGTATGTAGGGATTTTAAACAGTTTACAATCTAAATATATAATTTAATAAATATGTCATTTCATCACTGGAAAGAATGATCATAAATAACTGTAATATAAGTGTTAAATTAAATATGTAAAAAAATATTCCTTATAATGTTTAATTGATTATAATTAGTCAGTTTCTAATAATTGTGATCTCCCTTATTTAATTGCAGGCATCTGAGATTATGAAATGTCAATCTCATGGGGGTAATGTGGCAAATAAATAACACTTGTAGTATATTTAATTCAGATACACAAGATAGGAAGAATGTCCTATATAGGCACAGTTGTACCAAGGGACAAGTTATTTTACTACTAAACTACGATTGGGAAATTTGGTATGTTAGGGTTGGCAGTAGTGCCTGATAGCTAGGTCATTGTTAGTGAAATGACAGCATTCCATCCATAAGTGCACAGTTTTATTTGAATTTCTTGGAGATTTGATTAATAAGTAATTTAAGGTAGTTAACTTAATAAACACAGTTTAATTTCTATTTAAATTCTATCTATTAGTAAAGGAAGCCATTTTAACCTAATGGTATCAGCCATTAATGTACCTAGCGACAGCCACTCCTGATGGACCTACGAACATCCCTAGCTACGTAGGGAAAACAAAATATTATTTATCTTGTTTTTCCAGGAGTTGGTGTAAATGCCACTAAGCAAAAAAAAAGAAAACAAGGCCCCAGCCTTAACACAAATCTATTGATGCTGCTGTTATGGAGATTGTTAAAAACAAAATAACAATTCATAGTGATGCAACAATTTATGCCTTAGAAAAATCTGCTTCATGTTAATAAATTTAAAGAATTGGATTAGATTCCTGAACAATGTGCTTTTTTACAATATGGTTTTACAAGATAGCATTTAAGTTTGTTAAAATAATAATAATAATAATAATTAAGTGTCCACAGAAGTGGGCAGGTGATAAATCAGCTGGTGAACAATAGTTAAGGTGTTTCAGAACATGGCATTTGTCCGAAATATCTTTGGTCACACCTGAGGCAACGAGTCTCTCTAGAGCCACTGCTTTTAATAGAGAGAATGTAAAAATGTTTTTTACAAATTATAAAAATGCTCTTAATCGTCACAATTTTGACGTCAGTAAGATATACAATTTGACACTGGCATATCTACGGTACACAATCCGATGAATATTTTAGCCTATAAAGGAGTGAAAGTTGTTGGTGGCATGATGTCAGGGAAACATAGTGATAACATCACAATGATCACTGCAGTTAATGCTGTTAGGAACAGTGATCCTCTGATGTTTGTTTTTCCCTATGTGGACTATAAATAAATATGTTAAAAAGAGCCCCATCAGGTTCTGTTGGGATAGCAAATTGGTCTGGCTGGTCAAATGAGGGTATATTTTTTAAATTTGTACATCACTGTATTTAAAAAAAAACAAACTAAGCCATCACTGGATGATTTAATTATTTTATCGTTAGATAATCATGAAACCCATATTTCTGTATCGGTTATTAAACTAGAAAAAGAAAATGGAATCATAATAATTACTTTCCATCCCCACATATTGTATAAAATGCAACCTTTGGAGAGAACTGTTTTGGCCCATGCAAGAATAATTATCAAAAATCAAGGACTGACTAGATGGCTTCCTCAGGTAATGTTGGAAGAGCAGTAATGATTTATGATGTAGCAGAGATAGGAGGAAAATGTATCATTTATCATTCACCATAAGCAAAACATAGTTAGTGGATTTCGAGTGTATGGTCTTGTTCCATTAACTCAGAAAATCTTCCAAAACCAATAAGTTTTTACTTATATCTTTATGTCACTGGCCGTGTAGCTCTAGATTTAGCAGATAAACAAACTTCTTTCTCACCTAATCCTTTACCAGTTTTAAATCAGTCTTTCATTGAAAGACACACACACGCACGCACACACACACATGCACGCACGCACACACGCACACACACACATACAGGTATCTGCCGCATTGTGGAAAACACCCAATAGTGGAAACATCGGAGTTATGTACAGTAGGAGATAGCCTATGACAACACCAGTTTGGAAATAAACTTTGTTTTTTTTTACACAACAAATTACCCTATAAAAATCATACTTGAAATTGTGGAAACTTTCCACTGTTTTGTGGTATGCACGAAGTGTATTAGAGTTTCCATAGTTACGTATGGGTACATGGACTGTGTGTATCCCCACCACAATCCATCCGTGCGCTGTTGCCAAGTGATCCTTTGGAATGTTTTGACCGTGCTTGGACGCGCTGTAGACTTTTTCAATTCTTTCTTTACATAATGAACCGACTCCGACACTCGCCTCTACCCTTCGCCCTACATCCTTTACCCCATATTTCTACTAGCGATGTTGATACTCTGGTGAAATGGATACTCGAATTACTCGGTCGTAATACGTAATTAAATGTTATCCTGCCTCAACACAATTTCAGTAATTTAACGTTAGTACAATTATTACCAACATTAATAATTTAGTTGTTATTTAAAATAAGTTAATTTACTATATTTTTTATAAATCTGGTAACCTATTAATATTTATTTAAATATAAATAATAACAATTAAATAATAATTTAATTTCCTTTTTGTTAATGTGGAAATAAATGAATATTATTATTTTAAATTGAACTTGTTACCCAATCTAAATCATTTAAACTCAAAAACGTAATGTTTAATTAATGTGTAGTGAAAAATCAGCTTAGAAACTAATACTGTATAACCAAAGTAGAAACACCGAGCATTTTATTTGGAATTGACACAATACTAACGAATATCGTTGTCCGAGGATTTTATTTCGAATTCATACTCACACATTACCTCCTCCTTGTTCCTAGTTACGAGGTTTTCGTCCGAATATTTTAATTCGAATTCACACATCACTAATTTCCACCTCATTGTTCTATTTTATTTATTTATTTTATTTTTTTAATGTGGTGGTATCGTTCTGAGGACAGCTCAAAATATAAAAAATCACCCTTTTATAGGAAATTGTAGATGTCTCGAAATATACTTTAGAACGCCTGTTCTGTAATTACCCGGAAGTTGACTTCCTGGAAACTAGGTTTATTTTGTCTGTCTCTTATTCAGCAGTCGTCGATGTTCTTAAAGTTGAGTTTCAACAAAGTTCCCGTGAGAACAGCTACATGAAGCCTATATGCCCAGCTACATGTAAAAACAAATTATAGTAATAAGTAAATTGAATACTCCAAATCATATGTTTTTTTCCAGAAATAGCCTACTAAATGATACATTTTATTTAGGTCCTTAACGGATACATTTAACAAAATTTTAACAAAACTGTTATAACCAAAAACAGTGCAACTACTTTCTAACTTACCCATCCTCACACCTAACCAAACATATTCCTTAGCAGAACTGCCAGTTTGCTATTTGACAGTAAACGAGTGAAAATAAAATATGGTTGCAGTCTATGAACAAATATTATTTATGTATTAAAACTTGCTTTGCTTGTATGATAAACGAAAATTATAGTTTTTTACTTGCCATTTTTCACAAGATAATTAAAGTTTGGAAGTAATCTGTAGATATGATTTTGAAAAACTAATTAATCTTAGAGAATGTTAGATTGATAAAATAGTGAAACAAACCGTACAAAAACCATACAAAAAGTCTCTCTTTCATCTATATCCAAAATCAAACCAAAATTATTCGTCTTCAAAAGTGACAGTTTGGTAGTTGTCAGTCAAAAAGTGAAAATAACCTGGGTTGAAATTACAAAAGTATAGGTTTTACAATAATACAATTTCTATCCCACCTAATGCAAAAACTCCTCCAAAGACCCACATCATCCTTAACGTCTACAGATCCCTAAAATTAAATCATAATATCCTCAAAATAACACGATCTAAGATGAAAATACTGTTTTGAAGGAAAATCATCGGCTGTGGTAAACATGTAATTGTCAGGATTCTTAAAGTTATTAAAACTTTACTTTAAAACAACTATTTCTAAGAGAGTTGCTTTCATTTAGGCTTTCAAGTAAAATTCACTTATTCCCAGAAAAGTAATACTTGTTTGTTCATTGGATGGCAGGACAGTTAGTAGGTATAAAAAGTTTTAAGGGCTTTTATTGTATATGGGCTGGTGTTTTCTTTATACCCATTGAAGCATAAATGTTCAAGTGACATCTTTCAGTCCAGGAATATTTATTATGCTTCCAGTAAATTATGCCGACTATTTTAAATGTCTTAACATAAGAACTCTGATATGTTTACAATCTATACTTTATTATACAATAATTGTATGTTTGTTAGTTTGTGGGAGCTTAGTACAAGTATTTGGAAAGATGTTTTGTTCAATAGTTTTGACAGTTATACCATTTGATAGGAAATTAAATATGCTACATAAATTTAGTCTTGACGTGTTACATAAAAATTTACTATTTTTGTGTCATTTTAAAAACTTTTAAATAACCGCCATTTTGAAACGAATTAAATTCTTGGAACAAGTTGATTATTTTTTTCTTTCAAACTAGGTCTTTACTTTGATGAGTACTGTGAAACATTTCAACTCAAACCGTTCTAAAGATATAAATTATTTATTAAAAATAAAATGGTAGGTATTGATTTTTGGATATATGTTTATAGGAACTTTTTTCTATATTATGAACCATATAACCACCTTATGAATTATCTCCGTGCATTATAGAAACACTCTGTATATAATCCAATTTTCATGGTTCTATGACCTTTTTTTCCAAGTATGTACAGTTTGTTGATATGTCAATCAGTCAGTCAGTCAGATTTCGTATATACAAGTAGAGAGACTATTATTATTATATTAATTATTATGATATACCCTCACACACAATTAAAAAAATAATTAATTATTTTATTTATTCTTCGAAATAATAGGTAATAATAATATTTTTAGAATGTGATTTGATTGTACGGTATCTATAACAAAACCTGATGCACCTGATGCTGCCCCTTTGATACGGAAATAAAGGGTGGAAATTTTATGTTTTTACCACGTCAATTCTTATCTTGTGATATATCATTGGAGAGGTATATGTAAGAGGAAAATAATGACACGAAAAACATCTTCCGTACATAAAGGTAATTAACTACTTACAAATTTAAAAAGTAAAGACATACAATCTCTACCTATATACTACAAATTATTAGATATATTAATTTTAAACCTCCACCATAAGCAATAAAACAACGTATATGATGTTTTTTTGCCGTATAAATAACATCAAACTTTTCATCGCAAATTTCTTAAAGATAAATAATGCTGCCTAGCAAAAGGTACAAACACTACTAAACAAAACAATAGCTAATGCTCTTGTCTTAGTTATTTCTAGGAAATTAGTTTTTACATTGCCAAACCACTCAAGGTCAACAATTCGAGCACTTTTACATTTAAAAAAGGTTAAAAAGCACAATTACCTAAATTAAACCTCAACTTCCCAACTAAGACTGACTATTTGCCACGAGGCTTATTTTCCCTCTCGAACTGTTTCTCACGGTCGCGGTTACTCAAATTTCACATACCCCCCGTAAAACACAAAAATTTACATATGCTATTAATTAAAAACAAATTATATTAACATTGACATGATTATTTGTTCTATTGTTTTGAAAATCTATTTTTCTTTTATAAAGGAATTTACTAAATATAAATTATGATTTGAACAGCTTCCCCTTCTATCCTTGTTAACCGCTCATTTTCAAACGTACTACAAACTCTGATTTTCTACATTATTACAGATACAACATTTAATATTGATACAATATTATTAAAGACTTAAGTAATTTTTTTTTTTACGAATGCAAGAACAAAATTACAAAAAAATTTTAGTTTGTAAAATTCCCCAGTGTCTATTAAAATGTACTACTTAGAAAATATGCTTTCTTCTAAACTCGTTTTTTCAATAGTGGCTACTCCTACAAAATATAATTAAAATACCTAATTTGCATATTTTAATACGCTAAACATTGTTTTACTAAAGTTTCTGTGTGACTAGAAGTAAAAACAATTATATCCTCCTGCAAAAAACCTGAAAAAATATTTAAATTGACAGTTGACCAAACTTAAAGAACTCTAGGAAATGTATAAGATTTGAACCTTCTCCCTCAGCCCATTTAAAAAATATTAGAACTATTTATTTTAAAATTTCAACTTATTTTAGGGGGTAGGGGGATATGTCAGAGGTGCATATTTGTACTAAGGTAAATTGGTTTACATAAATTTATTTTATGCCCATGAATTCCCAGTTCATTTTCCCCACCCCTTTTATGAGAGACTCTATAAATTTTGCACTCCCAGATAATTCATGGGAAAAATTAAGTATTGCTGTTGGTATTAATCAGTGCTAAAAAAAGATGCCATATTGTTCTACTTAATAAGGATGAAATGCTGTAAAGTGCTATATTGGATTAGAGCTGTTCATTTTTTAAACAAAACTGAATCTGTTGCAATGAAAAAAAAAAAAAGAAAGAAGAAAAAAATTTTGTTCATTTCAACATGTGAAAAAAGTGTGTGGTTCATCTGAATAAAACAATTTTGCAATAGTTAAGTAAGTTTGAAGATACTGGTAGTGTTCTAGAACAGTCATGTCAAAGATATGGCCCGCGGGCAACAGCCGGCCCCCAGGCTGTATCAATACGGCCCACGATCGTAATGTGTCACAGAAAGAAGAATCAAGTTTTTTAGAGCTTTTAGACTTCACTCGATTCCTCTACGGAAGTTTTAAAATGCGCACACTACATTTATAAGTAATTTCAAGGGCAGCGCGTGCCTAGACAAGCGAAAGAGATAGACAGTAACGCCATCTCTTAGCAACAAGCGGAAATACCCTATTATTTTTGTTGAGAACAATAGAATCTTCCACGCACTTCAAGTCTAGACTAGAACCTTCCTTATCAATATAAAAGGAGTGCGTCGGCGCGACGTGAGTCAGTTGAGTCGAGTAATCGAAGCGATACGATCGGAGAAAGATTTTAGTTGTACTGCGAAGTAGTGATTGTGAAGTCTAGTGATTGTGAAGGCATTGTGCATTTGTTTGTGTCGTGCGCGTGCGATATCCATAGTTGTTGTACAAGTTCCATAATTGTTACGATTTTGGCATAATGTCACAAAAACCTAAAGTTGATAGTTAGTGCAGAGTTCTTCAGTCTAAATGGGAAATTACATATTTTTTCATAGAATGGAAAGGTAAACCACTGTGTTTGATTTGCAATCAAACAGTTGCTGTTTGTAAGGAGTTTAACTTGAAGAGACACTATGATATGAATCATAAATCAAAATTCGATTGATAAGAATGAACACATTGTCATCTTTAAAATCTAAACTTCAAGGTCAACAATCGATGTTTACTAAAGCTAATACTGAGAGCAAAGATGCCCTGAAATCAAGTTTTATTGTTCCATTAGAAATCGCGAAGGGATCAAAACCTTTCACTGATGGTGATTTTATTAAAGACTTTATGTTGAAAGTTGCTGATGTTTCATTTCCATTTCAAAAGTCAATAATTCAAAATATTTCGCTGTCAAGAAACACTGTTGCTTCAAGAATAAATGATTTATCTCAAAATTTGGTTCTTCAACTGAAGGAGAAAATTAAGGAATTTACAAACTTTTCACTGGCTGTTGTCGAGAGCACCGATACTGTTGATACAGCTCAACTTGCTGTTTTTATACGAGGTATTAACAGTAACTTTGAAATAACTGAAAAACTATTAAAGTGCATTAAATTGACAGGTACTACAACAGCAAATGATATTTATTCTGCAATTGAGCATTTGATAGCAGAATATGAACTCAACTGGAATATACTTAACAGCACAACTACGGTTTAACAGTCATGTCCTGCCATGGCTGGCAAACATTCGGGCATTGTAACTAAATTAAAACAAAAAACATCAGGGAATTTTGTGGAATTTCACTGTATAATTCATCAGGAATCATTGGCATCAAAACATTTAAAAATGGACCATGTCATGCAACCTATAATTAAAATAGTAAATTTTATAAGGAGCAAAGGACTAAATCACCAACAGTTCAAGCAGTTTTTACAAGATTTGGACGAAAACTTTTCTGATGTCCCTTATTTCACAGAAGTTCGTTGGCTCAGTCAAGGAGTAGTTTTAGAAAGATTTTTGTATTACGTGACCCTATTCAAGCTTTCATGTTAGAAAAAGGCAACCCTATTGATTATGACAATGACTGGTGGGTTGATTGTGGCTTTTTGGTAGATATGAATAAACACTTGACTGATCTGAATGTAAAGTTACAGGGTAAAAATCTGATTGTCACTCAAATGTATTCATGTATTCAAGCCTTTGAAACAAAGTTAAGGCTGTGGGAAAATCCGGCAAAAAATCAAACTTTGGATCATTTCCCTCATTTAAAATTATTTGACACAGTGAACCAAAAAAAATTGGATCAATATTCTCAACTTCTGCAAAATCTGATAACGGAATTCAACAATCGTTTTGATGACTTTCACAAAATGAATGAAATGGAATTCCTAATTTTCAACAATCCATTCAATTTTGAAGCTTCACAGGCACCAGTTCATTTGTAAATGGAGTTGATAGATCTTCAATCGGACAGTATTTTGAAAGAAAAATTTAAAGAGGTTAACGCTCTTACATTTTATACACAATATTTCAAGAGTTTGGAAAACTACCCGGAATTAAAAAAGGATGCAGCACGCATTCTGTGTATGTTTGGTAGCACCTATTTATGTGAGCAGATGTTTTCCGTCATGAAAATAAATAAGAACACACATCGCACAAGGCTTATGAATGAACATCTCCAATCAATTCTTAAAATAATTACAACGAATATGATACCTGACATCAATGAGCTTGTCAAAAACAAGAGAAGTCAGGTATCTGGATCCTCGAGCTCAAGATAATTACCCTCTTTTATAACTTTGATATGATTTTTAACAACAGTATATTATTACTATAAAATTAAATAAATAAAATTTTATAATAATTCAATAAATTTTTTTTTATTTGAATCTGGCCCACCTACACATTCTAAATTTAATATATGTTCCTCTGCAAAATTGAGTTTGACGCCTCTGTTCTAGAAGTTAAAATTAACTTGTTTTCCTTACAGGCTCTAATGAAATAATGTTGAGGACAGCCCACATCAGTTAGTTTGTAAACCATCCACATTATTGTGACTTTCGCATAGGTTTCAACTCCAGTAGAGCTATCAGACAAGCTTTTTAAATATTCAAACAGAAGGAATAGGGAATGAAAATATCAGAGCGAGGAGACCATAAAATGTCACTAAACTGTGAAACGACACACTTGCTATATTTTGAAACTATTGTGTTGTTACAAGTCCTGACTTATGAAAATAAACATTCTTTAGATCAACTCCAAACCTTCTCACTCATCAATCATAAAGGTTTGCATTATGACATAATGTTCTGAATTTTCTAATTTAGCTTCATTAGTCATGAATATTAACAGAATACTGGATTCTTGTGCTATTATGTTACTCAAAAAGTTACCTCTCGTTGGCCAATATATAGAAAAAACATTTAAAGTTATTAGAATTTTTGATGGTTGAAATTTGAATTCATTTAATAAACACTTTAAGGACAGTTGAGAAAATCTCAATATACTAGCTTATTTTTATGAGCTGAATGATTTGAGCTGCTCAAATATTTAACTATTCTATGTTGTTTAACACTGAGCTTCATTCGGTTTCAGGAGACTCATGTTAAATGTCAAGGACACCACCAGTATTTACAACTTACTGACTTATTGAAAAATTGCTTTTATGAAAATCAGATCACGCCTTGACATGTCAAAGTGAAGATGAAATTTCCTCAGCCTTATCTCAATAGACTCAGTTTTGTGAAAGAAACACACTGTTGTAAACAACTATAATAATATCCAGAGGTCTATCACTATTGAGTAGACTGAAATGGTATCATTCTCTCTACCAGTACAGCTTGATTTTTTTAGTCTAGCCTTGAAATGACAGATACCATAGTTGATGTCTCGCCACCCTGTATGATATCATACAAGAAAAACAATTGTTATAACCCTAGGTTAATATAATTATTTTATTTCTTAAGTAGAATAAAAGAAGAATTGTAAATAAAATTTAGGTTTTATTATTATTTCTCACTATGAAAATAAAACTAAATAAGAGTGATTTTTTCATTTTTATTAATTTATCTTCTACAATTACTTTACTATCACACAAAATAATTTGATTAATCAACACAGGTTAAGAGCACATAGTTGGAACAGAACAATATGTCAATTGTGATGATTCAAAATTTTTGAGTTCAAATACATTAAAGGATGATTTCTATTATCCGGTTAGTCATGGTGCAGAATTGAAATGTTTATGACAGGTAATATATTTTTACAAGCTTTTGTAGTTTGAATATTATATTTAGCGGATTCTGTCTGTTCAGACAGATCGTGTATCAAATATCTCCCTTCCGATATTGTCGGAAAGAATGACTTGCCTGACTTTGTATGTCTGATCCCGTCTGAAACGGTACGCATATTGTAACAATATGAATTTACTGGAATTTATTTATTTCATTTCTAGTTTTATTAGTTGCCACACGTTGTGTGTTAATTGTAGTAATTATGAAAAATCAAGACAACGTGGAAGGAATTTACTTTAAAAAATGAATTGCCCAACCTTGTGAGACAATTATAATGATTTATTAAAAAAGGAAAAGCTAATAATATTAGAAAAACAGTTAAAACTTGGGCACCATGGCAAGTAAAAATATTTGCCAGTTAGAATTTTGAAAACTGAGGTTAATGGGTCGTGAATTCTTTAGAAACAGTGTACTTAATGGAATAAAGGAAATGGAATGCAGAATTCTTTTATACTTTTAAACAAACATGATTATTTATTTAGACACATTAAATTGAGACATATACAAATTACAAACTTCAATAATCAATAACTCAAAACTTAAAATTAAACTTTACATAAATTTAGAATTTAGAATTTTAAATGTTTTGCTTCAAAAAAAAAAAGAAAAAGAATCTAAAAGAGTACGAGTCTGGGCTTTGCTTGATTAACTATTCCAAACTCATACCTTATTCATTTTTTAATATGTTTAGAATTGCAAGTGTTTAATAGAGATAAAAATATAAACACTATGCCTAGTTGTGTTATCATTGTTATTAATTTCCTCTTTCATTTAACATAATTTTTCTTTGAGCTTAAAAAGAGAATTATTGCTGACACTGCAAATAGTTATATGTCGCACAATAAATATATAAGTTGAACATAAAATAATATAATGTGACAAATTCTTATAACTAACAAAAACATTTCGTAAAAACTACTATACATACTCATATCCAGAGTTAATTGTTCACATGATCATCATTAACTAAACGTTCTGATCCACTTTCGCCTAATTTTCGACCACGTGGCCGATGGTAGTCTAGCCCTATTATACACATTATTTCTTTAAAGTTTTATAGTTGTCTGCGTCTATTTTTTGCGTTTCTCACTAAACATTGTTCAAATTACAATATAGGTTCAGTCCTAGACTTGATTCAAATGGATAATCATTTCATACCTAGCCATAGTTCATTTCTAAGAACACTCTATTTGCATTGCCATGTGATTTAGTCTTAACCCTGGAATGGTATTCTATCGTGATTTTTACGAAGGCGAAAATAATTTTGGCTGGTACTGTTTTGTTTGCGCTCTGATTTTACCAGCCCTTTGTGTAAGCTCTCCCCATCCTCCACCAAGGTCAGTAAGACAGTGGAACTGGTTTTAGAAAGTCGCATACTCGGTCAGGAACTACCCTTGTGTAATTTTTACGAATGTATACCAATAACGTAACTTTTTCTGTTTGACTGTGTTTAGGGTTTTTTTGTGATTATATTTAAAATTTCTATTATAATTTTTTTTTTTTTCTAGACTTTATAAAAACTGTTTTTGTTTACAATGTCACTTAGACCTTCAGAAATAGACAAAATATTAGACGAAACTGACAGTGACAATGATATAGGTGACTTAGCGTTCTGCTTGGAGCATCAAGGAGAGGTGTGTTGAGCTGTGCTGAGAACTTCTGAATTTCGGCAGGTACGCATATAAAAATAACTAAATAGGTCACAGCTTCACTTATAATTTACTTTTAAGATGGTATGCAAACTTACAATTAACTTTTGAACTTTAATTACAGAGGCTGACGCAAACCCAATACTGTGGCTGCAATTCAGAAATCTGCTTGGAGCACACAAAAGGGACTTTGAAATTGTTGGAAATCTTTACAACTATTAGATTTTTGTTGAAAATCGTCTTATTTTGTATATATTTACATGTCATTTATACTTTGTAAAGTACCTTTGTTACTGACTCTATGTTAAATTTTTGTATATTAAAAAAATTAACTTAAGCTATTTTCAAAAGTTTCACATTCAAATATCATTTTTTTACATTATTAAAAATTTATTAATTGTAACCAAATTTATGTGTTTATAACACTTTTAACAGTGTTAAACAATAATTGGTTATGCAAATTGTTGTTGTTTTATTTTCATGGCAACCACAAATGTTTACAATTACAAACGTAAAAAAATACGATACTATACCAATAACGTATCTCTGTAGTAGTACACCATTCCAGAGTTAAGTATTTCACTTCTTCACATTATAGTCATTTTATACGAAGACAAACATCGCTAATACTTTTACACATCTTTACTTGATATTATTGTTCAGTTAATACACTTTAAATAGCATACAATTATACATTTTTACTTCTTTGATCACATTTTAAGATACAGGCATCTCACATCCAGCCTGCTCAATTGCCCCAAGACTGACGAAAAGGCGCTTTACCGCTAAAACACTCTGTCGAACCAGTCACATGTCTGTCTTATTATGGTTTTTCACATTAACTTTGTTTAACTTTGTATAGTTTTTCACATTTAACTTATGTTCAACCAACACACATGTTTTCTACATTGTCACTGTTCAATCACATATTTTATATTCTCATCGTCTTTTAGTTATTAAAAATAAAAGTCCGAACTACTTCCTGGCGTATTAATACCATCAGCCTATTCACACATTTATTCCCTATATCTAATTACAACAGTTCCTATTCACTACTTATCTCTAATTACAATTTACAATCCTCTAATTACTTTTCATCATTTATATTTATTCGAATTTTGTTTTGTTAAATTATAAAATTTTATCCTCCCTAGCACCCTGCTTTTCCCAAGAGCAGGATTACTTCTTGCATTCGTACCCCCATGTCATTTATTCAAACATCTGCTTTGAACTTTACCAAACAATATTTCAAAAATTCACAATGGTACAATGTAAAGTATGAATTATCTTTCGATACTGTCAAGCAGTTTTTTTCTTGCCATGTTCATATTAATACTATTGAAAAACAAAAATTTTAATTTTTATTGTTTTTTTAAAAAAACCAAAAACCTTTCAGTCATCATCACCTTATAAAAAAGGGAAAAGAAATTATCAGAAAATTAAAAACCCCACCCCTTGAATACTCTAATAGCATCTTAGTTGGAAAAGAACAAGAGTTAGTCAAGAGAGACCTGATAGGAAAGATGAAAGCGAGGGATCTATCCCAAGAATACATGTAAAAAGGTTTAGATTGAGCTCGATTCCCTCTGGATTGCCAAACCTGTACTCACTTTAACCCTGCAACCGGTTCGCGACCTACAAGTAGGTCGCCCACGTGCTCCCAAGTGATTTCACCAACTCTTAATCACGTATTTTGCAATTCACCATTATGCCCACTTAGAATTGTCCTATCACAATAAATAAAATACCGTTGGAAAAGTAATGTTCCGTAGATGCATAATCATGCAAAAAAAAAATACCACAAAACATTATAAATAATATTCCAAAAATTGTTGAAGTACACGTATTTTTGTAGCGTAAAACCGTAAATTTCAACTCCGTGCCTTTTCATATAACGCGGCTCCATTTTTCCCGATACGATTACAACTCTATTTATCTGTCATTTAAGTCAACTAAAACACTGTTTTATAGATCACATGTTTCTCTTTCTAACCGTAGATTAAAAATTCTTCTGCGTCTCATAGATCCAGAGATATTCCTACTTGAACATAGAACAAACTTGACGAGACGAAATTGATTTGGCATTCGGTGTAGTTAACGAAATGGCATAATCGATTTTTCATTTCGATTTTTATGTTTCGATTTTGATAGTATGTTGTAGATGACATTTCATTCTTCAAGTTGGTACCACTTGACATACCGTACAGTTATTTTAAGTTGCTCTTTTTCAAGACTAAACATCGGCTATTTTCCGAGATGCAATGAAATAGATTAGACGCAAAAGGGCGTGGCATTTGTGTTATATATTTATCATTTCTTTTATTTTGAAGGTTTGTGTATACAAATTGTATATAAATTGTGTATACAAGTTACAATATATGTGTTTTTATTTCTAAAGTTTATGTTTTTGAGTGAATGTACCGTTTATATATGGATAACCTAAAAGGAAAATGGTAAGTTTAGGCTATATGCAAATTGTCTTATATATAGTGTTTTATATGATTATACAAGTGAATATGTGTGTTATTCTTTGTAAAGTATATTGTCTTAGTAAAATCTAATGATTTTGTCTTAGGCCTAGCTTTAGAAAGTTACTAATTACGCCTAAATGTCAAGAGTTCAAACCTAACCTCAAGCGTCAGAATAGCAAATTTTGGAAAATTGTAATTCTTATTTTCAAAATGTAACAATTTTTTTTCCCTAAATATATTCACAAATATATGACAAATGTCAAGTAATGGTTGAAAAATTCTGATAAATCTATTAGTATGTTTTTGATTACCATTTTTGTGAAATTTCTGCTCCGTTTACTGTTCGATTTTTTGGTATTTCACCAAAAAACTCCAAATGTGATTCATCTAACATTTTTTTTTCACTACACACCTACATTCTATGCACCTTTCTGGACATAATGATATATAGAAGTTCTGTATAAAATATATTTTACTATTTTTATTGTTTTTTTGAAAAAAATAAAGAGAAAATTCAGTTTTTACGTAAAATATTTTTTTACATTTTTAAAATGTAACAAATTTATATATTTTTCCCTAAATATATTCACAAATAATACACAAAAATTGTGTATATCTTAGAAATAGGTAGTAAGGTATTGATTTTGGGTGATACAGGTTTTTCTGAAAAAAAGTTAATATCATTTTTGACATCTAACATACTTACTCCAAAACCGTTTCAAAAAATTTTTTTAATACATAGATGAATTCTATGCATCTTTCTGAGAAAAATGATATCTTATAAGTTAGGTTTTGTGTAAAAATAATATATTTTATTAATTTTTAAACAAAAGAAGAATTGTCAAGAAAATTAACCAACCGGCTGTAGGGTTAAGTGAGCCCCTAAGAGTAAGAGTAGTTACAATATTACTTTATCATTGTATTGTTGTTTCAGTTGAATCCTTCTATTATATAGTCAGAATTTTGTGCGAGAATTCCAAACGCATTTTGTGATACTCATCTTACACAATTGTTATAGTACCAATTTTTAACTTCATTAAGGTGTGTTCTAGGACTTCATGTTATGGACTCCAATATGACAATCACATAGATTTTGATTTTGATCTTCATCCAACAATAGGGCTTATCATACACAGATTTTTTTTTGACAGATGGAAAACATTTTCACTCTCTGTTTGATGTCGGACTGACAGCGATGTTATAAATAACGCCTGTTTTTTGGCGGAAGGTATACAGTATGATCAGTGCTCTGACTGACCGGATGATATAAATTGACTTTAAATCTATAAAACTTTCATTGAAAATCTGCACAGTTTTGCAGAGTGGTATTTTATGACAAACTGGTATTTTAGGGCATTTAACTCCCTAAATGTAATATAAAATATTAGTAAATGAATATAAAATATTATACGCACCGACTGCTAATGGTTAGTTGTTAACTTACCTATCTAAAGACCTAATTAAGAACATATAACCTATAAATATTTATAGACTTTGGTTAGTTCAGGATATCGAAGATGTCATCATTTTACTTACCAAAACTTGTACCTCCAAGTCTCCAATGCCTGCCTGAGTTGGATCTATTGTTATTTCTGTAGGAATAGATGCTGGAACTCCTTTTCCTGACACACCAGGGCCATCAATTTTAACTTTCTTTGGTTCTACCCGAGGTTTAACACTCACTGTGAAAGGACTGTAAATATAATTTAATTTTAAGTAAACCATGATAATTAAAAATCTAATAATGTTATATATCAGTTAACTTAAATTACAATAAAATGTGACAATAAATATATTTAATTTAAGTTTCATTTCAAGACAAGAATAATAGCTTATCTGGTTAATATGAGTTTAGCATTTAAGTGATTAGTTGCTAATTTATTAGGATGTTCTCTAAATTTTATAGATGTAATTATTATATTTTTAGAATAAATTAAAAAATTAAACAAGTGTGAAATATTGCACAATATAGAGTTTTGATAACTGTTAATAATAGAAGTATAAACACAAATCAAAACATTGTATTTGTATGTCAAATTACAGGATCCTAGAATGCTAAACAGATAAACAAACACTTTCATAAAATTAAAAAATTAAGAATAGGCAAAAATAAATAAGATAAATAATAAGGGCTTAGAAAAACATAGATAACTTGTTAGTTGACAAAAAACTCAATAATCTAATAAAAACAACTGTTCTTACAACAAAGGAAAGAAAGAGACGGTTGTAAGCAAGGGGCATCTCCTACCAACAATAATAAAATCTATAATTGATAATCATAAATAAAATATGTAGTAGATTAAAGTTGATGTTAAATAGTAGTTATAATAAAAAAACAATTTGTATTTGGCAATTAGGATAAATAATAATTTTAAAGGTATTTTTATAAAGATATTTAATATTTATTTCTTGAACAGACTAAAAAAATTGTAGAATAAATTAATGGACTGATATGATCTATTATGGCTAATTTTATTCTTAGTCATGTAATGTTAAATGAATATTTATTATAGTACTATATTTATGTGTTATTTGAGGACAAGCTGCCTCCCTGCAACAGTCCCAATGTTATCCAATCAGGTGTAATGCAGTAAAATGAAATAAATAAATAAATAAAATGTAGTTTAAGAAATATAGAAAATGGTTAGAAAACATTGAGTGAAAATTTTTGGAATATAAAAAAAGGATGAAGTGCCTAAAAAAAAAAAAATTTAAATATTTGTGATATAGCGGGAGTATCTACTGCTGTATAAAACAAAGACGTAAGATGACATAACATGCTATGAATAGACATGTAAAGTATATTGTGATCTGATTAGTTGAATAAATCAGTAAAACATAAATTCAAACAAACTTCGAGGGCGCAAGTTGCACCCATACCAGCTGGAGTGCAACCCTACTAAAAAACGGAACAGGATTTTTAGACACTCTTCGACAGGTTTTCGATGAAGTAACATGTACTAGATAGTTGTCCTCAAAACAACGATTTATAGTGAAAAATATAAAAAATGAACAAGTGAATCGTTTCAAACAAAGACAAGTGTTTTAATAAATTAATGAGATAATAAGTTTTAAACAGAAAAGTGATTATAAATAAAATAAACCAAGTAAATCGTAAGTAAAGATTGCACTAACTAATTTAACCAAACTTTATAGTTTCAGGGACAATGAGTGATTATCAAAACTAAATGGACAAATATTAGAAGTAAGGTTTTATTTTTTGGGGTTAAGGGGCTAGATGAATAGTCCCAGGGGGGTAGTAGAGGATGTTGCTAACACATACACATCCGAGGACGCTACCCTCAGGACCGCTGTGCGCGAGCGAAGAGCCGCATCCTGCACGAGGTGACCCTGCTTTTACTAAACACAGCGGATCTAGACCGGGAGGTCAATAAATATCCCCCAATCCAAGGTGTCAGGTGTCTTACGTTAATCCGTGCCGATGGATGGATTATACAGGGTAAAGTATATCAAACGGAGCCTGTGAGGTACTGGCACCATCTCACAGTAATCAGCCACTTGTTTAGAATGTAAAATACTCGTGGGAACTATATGGAGTCTCAAAAAAACAAAAACCTAAAATCAGAAGATGACCTAGAGTTATCTTCTGCTCAAACACTGGGAGAAGTAGCCATTAGAGCAGCTACTCCTAGTACCTCGGAAGAGCCTAAGAGCCGTCCAGCAGAACCCATCCCAATAGATGTGGAGAAAATGCTACTGGGGAAACCGAACAGTCCTCCCAGGACGATTTGGACAAGACAGCCCAGAAGCTGGAAGGTCTTAAGGTCAGAATGACCACAGCGGAAAGGAAAAAGGAGCTCAGAGCAAGACTCGCTGAGCAAGGAATTGCCTGGAATCCGAAATTGTGGAGGAAACCCAAATCCTCCACACAACACTCAGAGGCAGGAAAAGCAGCCACCAGCAGCACCAAGAGAGCTCGCTCGAGTGGTAGCACTCCTCCTACAGAGAGAGATTGTAAAAAACCGAGAGCAGCAGTCACCGAACAGCTGACTCAAGGTAAATACAAGGAGATGCTAACATCTATCAAGATGGCGGTAGTTCCAGAAGACTATCCAGAGAAAAGATTAACTGGAGAGTCACTGGAAAAACTGGAGACTTCCCTGTCACTGGAATTTAATATCCTTGAACATGGAGAATTCCCTCAGTTCAATGCTACCTACCTAGAGACAGGAGCATGCATATTCGTGTGTGCAACTGACCACACTCGGAAATGGCTGGAACAGGTTGTTCCCAAATTACAACCTTGGGAGAATGCCAAGTTACGGACAGGACCTAGGAAGGACATCCTGCGGGTGACCAAGGTGATTTTTAAAGCACCAAAAGTCTACTCAAAGGTAGATCCGTCCAAAGTCCTGGAAGTGCTTGGCAAACAAAACAAGTCCCTCAAGATAGAGGACTGGAAGATCATCAGTTCCAGTAAAACTGACAATGGGCAGACGATCGTAGCCCTAATAGACGACTCGTCTCTGAAAGCTTTGAAAGCGACAGACATGAGAGCTCATCTGGGATTTGGAAAAACTACATTTACCATCCTCCAGAAGCAAAGTAAAGAGAAGGTACTGGAGAATGCCTCTGAGGATACTCCAGTGCAATCTACATCACAGTAAGGCTGCTTCTGCAGTCTTCTGTCAGAGGTTTCTCTCTGAAAACATTGACCTAGCCCTGATCCAAGAACCATGGATAAGCGGAGGACAGATCAGAGGACTAGGTAACAGCAAAGGTAAGCTTATTTCTAATTGTTCTATTAATAATTGGCGAACCTGTATTGTGGTAAAGACACATTTGCCCTGCTTACCGTTGATTGATTTCTGTTCCAGAGACATCACAACGGTGAAAATCACTCTCGCACATACGGATGGTAGAAGGAGCATTATTGTTAGCTCAGTATACCTTCCGTATGATGCGAGAGACCTTCCACCTTCTAGGGAACTAGAAAGTGTTATCGACTTCGTCAGGCGGAAGAAGGAGCAGTTCCTTGCGGGCATAGACTCCAACTTACACCACGAAGCATGGGGATCTAGTAACACCAACGCTAGAGGTGAGTCATTATTAGATTTCCTTAACAGTAATAATTTACTGATAGTTAATGTCGGTGATAAGCCTACTTTCAGAAATAGATTACGTGAGGAGGTCATTGACATTACAATAGCTACTGAATACGTGGGATCCTTTATCAGTGAATGGCACGTATCAGACTACGTATCTTCCTCGGACCTCTGTCACATTATGTGGCAACTAAACTTTGCTTCAGATGAGGACAGGTTTAGGAATCCTAGGAGAACAGATTGGAACTCCTATCACCAGGAGTTAAAATGTAAGCTGGCATCCCTAAATACATTCATTAGAGATGTAAATGATATTGAGTCCGTGACCTGTAACTTACAAGAAGCTATCATGGACTCATATTTCGATAACTGTCCTATCCAATCCCGATCCAATCGAAGAGGTGTGGTATGGTGGAACGAGGATCTGGAGAGGAAGAAAAAACAAACAAGGCGATTATTTAATGGCGCTAAACGAAACGGACAATGGGAGAAATATTATACATCCCTCACCGAATACAATCTACTCCTAAGAAAGTCTAAAAGAACTTCTTGGAGAAAATTTTGCGGGGAGATAGACAATACTAAATCAGTCTCCCGTATATACAAGGTTATTTCGAAGGGGTCGGTCTGCCCGACTGGTTCTCTCAAGAGCCGGGAGGGAGGACTGACAACCTCTGGATTAGAAACATTGAAAGTTTTGCTTCAAGCACACTTTCCAGATTGTAAACTTGTGGCTCATCTAGAGCCAGAGCAGAATCGGAGACACGTAAGAGCCTCACGAGCAGACTGGCAAATTGCTAGAAAAATCATAACGACCAATAAGGTCAAATGGGCGATACATAAATTCAGCCCATTTAAATCACCTGGAGAGGATGGAATATTTCCTGCCTTGTTACAAAAGGCTCCAGACTCTCTACACACTCTTCTATGCGAAGTGTTCAGAGCTAGTATGGCCCTAGGTTACGTGCTGTCTTACTGGACACTTAGCAGGGTAGTATTTATTCCGAAACCTGGCAAGGGTAATTATACAGACCCCAAGTCGTTTCGTCCAATCTGCTTATCATCCTTTCTATTGAAGACTATGGAGAGAGTGTTACAAGTTCACATACAAAATGAGGTAATATCAGTTAACCCCATTCATTGTAACCAATTCGCATATCAGTCAGGAAAATCCTGCGAAACAGCACTGCATCAGCTAGTTAGCAGGATTGAGGACTCGTTAGCGTCTAAAGAGGTGGCTCTTGGAGCATTTATTGATATTCAGGGCGCCTTTGATAACACGGCTTATAAGTCAATTGTTACTGCAGCTGAAACCCGAGGACTGGATATGACCACCTGCAATTGGCTTAGGTCATTGCTCAGTAGTAGAACCATCCGAGCAATCCAGTATGGCGAGGAACTTGATGTGTCCGCCATTAAAGGTACCCCTCAAGGTGGTATACTGTCTCCTCTACTGTGGAATATGGTAGTAGATTCCCTAATTACAAAATTAAATAATATGGGATATTACATGCAAAGTTACGCAGATGACATTGTCGTGATAATTAAAGGTAAACATACTAACATAATATCAGACCTAATGAACACAGCTCTGAGGATAATTCATAACTGGTGCAGGGATGAGGGCCTGGCCGTAAACCCGGAAAAGGCCATCATAGTACCCTTTACAAGGAGAATCAAACTAGATAACATTGATATCAGTCTAGGAGGAACACGTTTGCGCCTATCAGAAGAGGTCAAATATCTAGGGGTGATACTGGATAAAAGACTTACTTGGAACAAACACGTAGAACATAGTATCCAAAAAGCAACGAAATCTTTAATGAGTTGTAAACGCCTTTTGGGAAAGAACTGGGGACTTCGTCCAGCCATGATTAGATGGCTATATGAAGCAGTGGTTAAACCACAACTTCAGTATGGATCGCTGGTGTGGTGGACAAAAGCTCTCCAAACCGTTACAACTAACAGGCTAATGAGTATACAAAGGTTGGCCTGTCTATGTATCTCAGGAGCTTTCAGAAGCACACCTACTATAGCTCTTGAAACTCTCTTGGGAATAGACCCGATTAACTTCAGCATCATAGCAGAAGTAAGTCTGGCAGCATACAGAGTATATTGCTCTGGAATGTGGAGAGATAGCCGGTGGCCTAAGGGGCATGGCACAATCCGTACTTTTAAATCTTATGATTCAATTCTAACTATGAGACAAGATTATATGATTAATAAAATCTCATGGACACAGCCCTTCGATATGTGTATTCCACACGAGGAGGACATGATAGAAGGAATAGTGGCTACAGCTAAGAGCTTAGAATTCTACACTGATGGCTCTCGCACCGCCCAAGGAGTCGGAGCAGGAATCTTCAGTAAATCACCTAGGGTGGAAATAAGCATTGCCCTAGGTAGATATGCAACGGTATTTCATGCCGAAGTTTATGCCATACTTGGTTGCGCACAACTGTGTCTAGAAAGAGGATATGATGACGAACATATCACAATCAGATCTGACAGTCAGGCCGCTTTGAAGGCTATTTGTTCACACGAATTCAACTCCAAATTAGTGTGGGATTGTAATCAAGCTCTAGTCCAACTCTCGACCCGAAATCAGGTAAGCCTATTCTGGATACCTGGACACAGAGGCTATGAGGGAAATGAGAAAGCTGATGAACTGGCTAAGTTGGGAGCACAGACTCCATTCATCGGACCAGAACCTGCTTGTGGTATCAGTAAATCTGTCGCAAGAACCACTCTGAGACGATGGGTCGAACAGGAAACTCTCAACCGCTGGAGAGAGGCCTCTAGAGGAAAACTCTACGGGTCGCTGTACAATCCGAATCAGAAACTCTCTAGGTATGTAATATCATTGAATAGAAACAACCTAAGGAAAGTCTTAAGCTTCATGACTGGTCATGGAGCTTTCAGGGAACACTTAAACACCATGGGTCTAACTCAAGGCAGGACAACCTGTAGACTGTGTAACCAATATAAAGACACAGCAGAACACATACTTTTGTATTGTGAAGCTCTGGAGAGGAGAAGACTACAGATTTTCGGCCTGACAGGCATACCTACAAAGGAAGACGACCTAGCTGCACAGGTTCTAAGACTCACGAAGGATTTAGAACTAAAGTGGATTGCCTAAGATAAGGAAGCGCACAAAAAGTCTTAAATGGCTGAAGTGCCTAGTGACTTCCAACATAATTAAAAAAATTTTAAAAAAAGGTTTTATTTTAGATATAAGTTGTTTAATGTAATTATTAGTAATAAAAGTTTAGTTGTGTTTAATAAAAAATATGTGTATTATAAAAAATAACATGTCTGGCTAAAATCATTAAAGAAGATAAACACGTTGGGCATTTCAAGGCTGGAAAGTACTGAAGTGAAGGCCTGAACCAGGTAAGTAATAATAATAGTAATTGGAGCAACAAATTACTTTTGTTTGTAAGTAGAACAACTTGCAGTGTTTGAACCCAACAAGTGCAAAATGGGATTTGAACTTGCAGTTCATCATTCATCTTCATGTGGAATTTATAACATTTTGTTTGTACTTCTTGTTTATGTTTTTGTTGGTTATATTTCTACACATATGAAGAATGTATAGAATTCCAATCATTATTTTCTCCTTCAACATAACAACTATTCTGGTTTTCAAGTTATTTTATAATGATGTATTATGCATGTTTTTGACATAGTTTAAGTGGACATGTGCCATTGTTTGTGTATATAAAAACTAATGTACAATGTTTCGAGAGTATAAATCAACTCTTGTTATAAAGTGATAAACTTGGAACAAAGACCTCTAAATAAAAGAATCAGTAAATCAAAGAGATCATGTGGTTATTAGGCCTAAGGGATAAATGAAAATATTTGATAATTTGTCTTCCAAATATTTAATTGGGAAGGTAAATACACCAGGCAAAACTTATATAAACTAAAAATAATTGAATCCTCTTATATGAAGCTTTCAGACAATCTTATCAGCCAAATCAGTGTAAAAATAAGATCGTTATAAATTTGTTAATAAAAACTGAATTAAAAATAAAAATACCTTTACTTTAAATAAATCTGAAATATTTTTTTGTTAAATTTATGTGTTAAGCCAAAAATTTATAGCCTTCTCTACAACAAATGCTAAGAAATTACGGGAATTTAGTAGAAGGGAACTTAGGCTGATTATTAGTCTACGTTCCAGACACTTTCCTGTGAATTAACATCTAAAACCAATTGGGAAGCTTGCAGTGAATACATGCCACTTCTGCCTGACACATAAAGAAACGACTGAACACTGGTTGTGTGAGTGCGAATCTCTAAACTACAAAAGCAAAAGGTTACTTTACCTCAGCATTCCATTCCCCACCATTGCAGAGGTAACGGTCATGTCCCCCCGAACCATTTTAAGATTCATAGGAAGCTTAAATCTTGGCTGGGTTTAAAATTTAGTTGGGTAGTCACAAAAGATCCACCTGGGTTGCAGTGACAGGAAGCTGAGTAGCCTCAGACCCCTTAACAACTAACTAACTAGGTTATATGCTAAACTTTTGAAAGAGGGGACAAAAAGTTTTTCATCTTGATAAACTGTTAGGTTATCACTTTGTTGGTATATGCTCTCCGTTTTAATTAGTTGACCATTGTACCTTTCCATGTCAAGATGGTGTTTGACATTCCTTGTATTCTGTAGTTCTATGACTTGTACTTTTCCTAATCACATTTGTATTTAGACTTAGTTATTTTGACTGCTCAAGCTTAGCTTTAACCATGAGTTCCTTCTTATATTTCTAGTTTTAGTTTTACTTTCCAACATGACTCTAAGCTAAAAAGCTATGTTGGCATTTTTCACTTTTCTCGTGTTCTAGGTACAATACACTTGAAACACAGGAGTTGATTTATACCTTCGAAATGTCATGTATTAGTTTTATACACAAACGATGGCAAATGTTTGCCTAAACTATATCATTAATAACAACCATGTTTTAAATTCATGTGTATTACAAAACGGATAAGAAGAACCACAATCAATGTATACAGAATAAAGGATACATTAGGGGAGGGATGTGTATATTGTTATTGCTATGTGTATATTGTTTAATATGTTAACTATAAAAGATACAGTCAACAGTGTGATGTGATTGGTGAACCATAATTCAATTGAAAGGATCATTTTGGTGATACAATCCAATAATCAGGATCATTACACTAAATAAAGAAACTAACACAGGAGACATGTCCGTCATACAAGTACAGACAGTATGCCTTGTGAAACAGCACCTTTAATAAGTATTGTAGAACTATTGCTCTCTCATATAGTACAACACATTCATCTCTGGCATACTATTTTTAAAAGAATTTCACAACTTTGTGACAAACATTAACTGTACATTTTAATGTGTAATAAATATAAAGTAATGCCAACATAGGAAATAATTAATTGATATTTGCAGCTGGTTAACTAATTCTAATGTTATTTTCTGTATATAAGATTGATAGCTGCCACAAAATTTAAGATAGATACTTAAAATTATTGTAAACAAGAAAACTCTTGTGTCACCATAATAAAGTATAACTTGTCATAACTATTAAAATAATAACAAAAATACAACATACAATTCCTGAATCACTGTTATTTTAAACAATTTATCATTCATATATATACTTCAACTTAAATACACTCTATTAGGTCAGTTCATATATTAATACCACCTCTGTTGATGAAAAATAATGAACTCATGACCAAGTTGTAATTTCAGATCTTGACCTGTCAAAAAACATCGATATTCTCACAGTTAGATGAAGTGAAGGATTTTTTATTGTGGAGTCTTTTCAACTATACATAGCTTTGAGGCTGGCCAGGGTCAAGATATTGACATGAGCGAAATGATGAAGGATGTTTAAAAAACAAACAACTACGAGGCTAACACAAGATTAATGAAACGTACAATTACAATGTTCAGTAAATTTCTGTAAAGGGTTCTTTCATAACAGGCCTAGATAAATACCGTAATGAAACCCATTAACTTGTTATAGTGTGTTCAGAAAAAGTTAGAAATATCAAAAATGCTTACCTTTTAGGTATTTCCTTTCCATCAAATTTAACACTGGCTTTGACAACAGAACCTTCAACAGGTGGAATGTATGTAACACTGTAAGTTCCATCACCATTATCCTTGACATCTGGCTGTTGCACCAGTGGTCCTACAAATATTTCAAAATATTAAATCAATATTTTATTACCTTCATACTTTCTCACTTTAATGTAGTATATAAAAATTATTGTACTGGTAAAATTATTTAGTATTGTAACAGATATATTAATATTTAATATTCCTGAATCATAACAACTTTAACCCAAAGGATATCAATGTACAGAATGTCTATAAAAGAATTTTTACGATTTAAAAAATCATAACAAACACACTTTATGAGATAGAACCATCTTCTTAAATTCTTTGTAAGCAGTCACTCATCAAGTTTAAATCTTTTATGTTAATTCGTCAAAGGGTGGAAGCCCTGCGTGACCTTGAGAGTGAGTCATGGTTCATAGCTAGTTTTGGTCTGTTTGTCCACAGTTACTCAATGCAATTTGCGATGTCACAACAGAAAGCACAGTGTTTTATTTGGTTAATTCCATTGTTACTGTTCAGAGAAACTTTCAACGCAAAGTTTGGTGATAATGTGCCTTATGATAACTCCATTTGTCTAAATAAACTGAAAGTGCCACCGATAACTGAAGAGAACATAGAATGGATTCACACTTCATGTTTATGGAGCCTAAAAAAGTCCTTAGTCAGACAGTCTACAGTTGGAAAACTCAAATCTACTATTCACAATCTGTTTTTATGCTTGATAAAATTGAGGGGAATGAATATTTTTTGAAAAATGTAATGTTTAGTGATGAGTGAACATTCCATATTAGTGGTACTGGGTACCACCATAACTGCAGGATTTGGGGCTCACAGGCACTTCATAAATTCAGTGAACCCCAAGGAAAATTGAATCACAAGAAAACCTGTGGTATTATCCCAAGGAAATGTCTGGCGTGGTCTGATGCATGGCCCCTATTTGACCCTTGATTTTGTCTGAAAGGACAATAAACGGAGATGTGTATTGTGACATGGTGGAACTTTGTTTTCCCTCAAATGGATGAAATTGAGGCAGATAAAGGGCCTATATGTTTTACAAACAAGATGGAGCTTCGCCCCTCTCTTCAGTAATTGTGTGTGTGAAGCACTTGACAATCAAATTGGTGATAGATGAATGGGGAGAGGACAGGACCAATTCCATGGCTTTTATTTAAGTTGTGTTTCTATTCTTGTTACACCAGAACCTTCAGTATCTTTCTAATGTAGTTGCTCATCACTCAATCTACCCTTTCTTGTCTTCAAGAGAACTTTTCTTAAAAACCTCACTTCTGAGTCTAAAGCCAGCTCTTAAATGATGATAATAATTATATATATATATTGTTTGTGCCTGTCGGCAAATAATTTCGTATAAGACAGAGGTAAGGGGAGGGGGTAAGAGCATAAGGCAAGCTACACAGCAGTAGTGTTTGAGCCACTGAAGAATTATCATCGCTTCTCCCTCGAGACTGGACAAGAGATTCGCAGGGTGCACCCGCCTTCTCAACTCGACATCGCAGCATCGGTATCCGTAAGAATCATCATATACAGTCCACATAACAAGTCGGTAAGTCTAACATAATAATATTACCGCCAACGCCAAAACATATATATATATATATATATATATATATATATATATATTATTATTATTATTATTTGTTTTCCTTCATATTTTATAAATATAAAAAATAATTAAATTAAAAATGAAAATAAACACAGTTTATTTAACCAAAAGTCCTGAACTTAATTGACGAAAAATTAGGTACACCTTTGGCAAAGAAAGTCAGTTTTGAGATTACTATCGTATAGTAATTAACAGTGATTATATGAGTTCATCTAACAACACATAGACAAACAATAAAATTTTAAATATACTTAAATAATACTTTTTATGTTTGTTATTTTTTTCTCCAAAAGAAAAACCCTTGCTTTGATTTTGTTGGTTTTATATATATATATATATATATATATATATATATATATATATATATATATGAATGATAGTGTGTGTTTATGAGTGTAAATTTTTTATTAGAGATAAGTCATTCGCATAAACTTAATCTTTATAACTCTGCTACTAATCACAAGGAATCGTAAAATTAAACCCAACAAAATATGATAATAGTATTAGGACAAAGTTAGAATAAAAAGTAACACAACACACAATTAATAGTAAAATGTCATAACTGTAGTTCACAACTTATAGTAAAATGTTATCACTGTAGTTAATCAACCACAGCCATAAAACAAAGTGTCAAATTCTTACATATTTATCAGCCATTATTTAATATTTTTATGAAAATATATTTTGTTCGTCACATAACTTTAATATATCCAGTAAGTTAGTAAATAATTTTGGAGTATAATAATTAAGAATAATGATAAATAATTTTGAATAACAATTAATTCATAAAATATTGTTACAGGAATGTGTATGTTAGAATCTAATGGCAATTTATATGGAAGTGTATTAATAGTAAGTAAATTACCACTTTTCAAATAGAACATATTAAGCACTTTATAAATATAAAGGTGTCTCAATAGTAAAATTTCCATCTTTCGAAATAACAACTTGGATTTTTCTATACAACCTTTTTTAAAAATTATCCTTACAAAGTTTTTCTGAGCAAGTAGTACAGGGTACAAATTTGAAACATAAACTGCTTTGTGTAATGTATATGATATATATAGTTATACTTATTATTATAATCTTATTGTTGTTGAAAGCTCCCATAATATATTGTTAATACCTTATGCGATAAATGTAAACAGAAGTGGAGCATACGATGTCATGCCATATTGACATCATTTTATATGATATGTTGCACCAGAGAAACATAGCCTATAAATCCTATTTGACTACTGACTTATCACTTTTGTATTCCTTCCAATGACCATTGCTCTTCTAACATATGGCTAGCCAGTCAGTCCTGTACTCAACCCACTCCAGTGAACATGTAGCCATAGTTTGTTAATTATATATATATATATATATATATATATATATATATATATATATATATATATATTAATTAATTTTATTATATTTTTGTTATGTAATAGCAGATATTTCTTGTTGAAACTCCATATTCAAGGATAATTTAAAGCAATAAAACTTAAAGTTTCAAAATATTTTAATAATATAAATATTAACATATTTTGAAACTTTAAGCTTTATTGCTTTATTTTATCCTTGAATTATATTGGTTTTGAATTTATTTCTAGAACCTTTCTATAGCTCAGATGTTAAACTTTCCTAAAATAATTTACAAATTCTAAACTACTCTGAAGAAGTGAGAAGCACATAGCCTATTTCTTTGCATCTTTGTAGGAGTTATGTTTCTCAGAAATAAAAATTTCTTAAGACAGAATTCAACTTGGAAATATGTAGTTTCCAAGATAAGGCATCAACCATATTAATCTCTATATATTTCACCGATCTTGCTCTTTCAACTAAAAGAATTTTAGATATAAACTCTTCAACCTATATAAGCTAAACATTTGTAGTTTATACGATTTACACTATTGACCGAAGGTACTTGGTAGAACTCCATTTTAATGAAAAAACAAACACAATATTATGTAAATTCTACATTGAATGGAGGAAATATTTATACAATTTGTTTCCTTGCACTAAGAATCGTTCATCCCTTTTAACACATTCCATTATTCATAACTATATGTAAGTGTTGAAAGGAAAGTTGATTTATACAAGATTATCTTTTTAATTTAGTGGATTCCTTTCTTCCCAATGATACCTTTCTTAGTCCATAATATGTGAACTTAAAGCTAATTTATGATTTACTTTCTTTTCTATTCTTCCATCATTGCTGGTTATTAAACCCAGAGATACGAAGAACTTTACCAGTTCCAGTGATCTGTCAAAAATGTAAATATTTAATTCTTGTTCTTTCCTAGGTAGAAAAATTGCTTTTATAAAAATGTTTGAGCCTACTACAGACTTCTATGTTTCTCTTTGTGAGTTCCTCAAGCCAAATTGTGTCTTAATTTATTTTCAGACAGTATGATGAGAACTACATCATCAGTAAAAACACAAGTTCATGTATTTAGGTTTTAACATATCCAGTAAAATTATGCTATGATTTTGACATTATTGGTAGTCTTCTCTCTAAAAAGATTGGTTTGTCAGTTATTGATAAGAAATCAAATAAAAACACTTTATGTTGCTGTTATAAAAGGCCTAATTTCTCAAATTAAGCTTTACTATTGTAATCAAATTATGGTGAAGTATGAAAATCAATAATTAAAATCAATGTATCAATCTGTAAGTGTAAGAAAATATTTGTTCTGGAGTAATTGCAAAAAAAAAAAATAGAATTTGACCTCTTTCATAAAAACTTTATATCATCAAAAAATAAATTTATTCTTAACATGTCATGTTTATATTCAAACTTGTGGTAGTGTTTATGTGAGAACACTTGTACACTATTTATTCAATTAATTCTGTTACTGACCTCTAGGTGTACAAATAAAAATACAATATTAAACATAACACAACAGCCAAGTTTGTATCCCTCCCCCCCCCCAGCCCCAGAGGAAATACCCTTTGAAGTCTCAAAAACAATTGTTCGTCTCCATGTTGTTTTTGGTCTATCTCTTGTGCAGGTTACTTTAGGTTTCATTCTAGGAAGATGTTGTTATTGGGTTTTTTCATATGCTCAATACCAGCCATACTGGTTAGTATGGTGTATGTCCCAACTATTTCCATTTATGTTTTTTATTTCTAATTTGATGTTTTCTTGTCTGGTTCTTTGCCAAAGGTCCTTGTGGTACAGTACTACCTCGTTTATCCGGACCTCATTCAACCGGATGTCTGGATTATCCGGATCGATCCGGAACAAAAAATAAAAAATTTAATCAAGGATAAAATAAAGCAAAAGCTTAAAGTTTCAAAATATTTTAATAATTACTGTATTTTGAATAATATTTTAAATAATATTTATAATAGGTCTATTTTGAAACTTTAAGCTTTTGCTTTATTTTATCCTTGAATATGGAGTTTCAACAAGAAATATCTGCTATTACATTAATGTTGATAAAAACGTGATTTCCTCAACACTACAGTGTCGCCTCGAGGTATTAGGGCGGGTTGTTGATGCACTGGGAAGAGAAAGTGGAGGAGCAATGACCTCTGCGTCACCATCCCCCTACCCCGATGCGGCATGACAGTGTGAAATAAATACAAACCAGGTGCATGTTTACAACGCATCATAAACCATCATGTCATTTTTACAACTTTATTGTTGTCGGGTTGCTAAGACTCAAGGGTGTAAATCAGTAAATGTG
>OY740765.1:78579361-78621839 GCA_963513935.1 Aphrophora alni
ATGGCCCAAAAGTTAGACGCATTGAATCGTATAGACAGGGCCGCATTGAAACGTAACACCAAATTAAAACAGAGGAAGATAAATGACTTTTTTGTAAATAACAACTAAACCCTGTGTAAATTAAAAGCATGTGTAAATATTTCAGGTGTGTAAATAAATGTTTTTCATCATTTACAGTACATTGTGTAATTTCGTATATTGTGTAAATTGAATGACTGTGTAAATATTGTGTTTTTTCATGACTTATAAATGGTAAGTTATCATTTTATATTTTGTTTTATTTATCTTTCTATAATTTTGGATTATCTGGATTTTTGATTAACCGGATCACTTCCGGTCCCAATTAGTCCGGATAAACGAGGTTGTACTGTAATTCAATTCGCCCAAAAGATACGTAACAACCACATAAAAAATTCAGAAAATTTTGCACCGCTTCAATGGCCTCTTCATCAGATCGATAATGATTCCCTCGCAACTGTTCTTTTAATGGGCCAAAAAGATTAAAATCGCTTGGAGCCAGGTCCGGACAATATGGAGAGTGGGCCAACAGCTGAAAACCAAGATTTTGAAGGCATAGGACTGTGTATTTGTTCATATGGGGTAGAGAATTATCCTGAAGCAAAAACATGCCTTTTGAAAGTTTACCACGTCTTTGGATTTGATTATTTGGCTTCAATAAATGCAGTAGCTCACAGTAGTTGTCACTATTTATTGTTTGACTTTTAGGTTTGAAGTCAACCAAAATTGGACTTTCCATATCTCAGAATATCAACATCATAACCTTTCCTGTAGTGATTTGAGTTTTGAACTTTTTTGCTGTGGGAGATGAAGGATGTTTCCACACTAAACTTTGTCGCTTACTGTATGGTAAAAATGATGGACCCATGTTTCATCAACGGTTACTATTCGCTTAAGAAATGAGTACCCTTCTACTAATAACATTCCAAATGCTTCTGGGAAATTTTCAAATGATTGTCTTTGTGGATGCTGGTCAATTGACGTGGAACCCAGCAAGCACAGACTTTTCCAATAAACCATTGTGGATGATTGAATATGCTGATCCATGTTTTACATTTAACTCACTTGCAATTTCATCAACTTAAACTCATCAATTATCAAGAATTATTTGTGTAACCCCTTCAATATTGTCATTAGTCTTTGAAGTGGAAGGTCTACCAGGCCATTGTTCATTATACAGAGAAATCTCACCACTTTTAAAGTTATCAATCCATTCGTAGATCTTGCTTCCACTTAAACAACTCTCCATATTGCTGCTGCATTTGAAGAATAATCTCTGCTGGTTTCAAATATTTCTGAATTGAGGAAACCTATAACTGCTCGCATTTCTTCCTTGGTGCAATCAGACAAAGGAGAACTCATTTCACACAGTCTTTAAACACAATCAGAAATAGCTAACAATAAAACAACACTTTCAATAAACAGCTGATAGACCTTATGAGTTATAGCAAAACAATCCGTCCTGTCATACATGTGATTTGGAGGGAAATCAAAATTTCCCTCTAGTTTTTTTACTTTCCCTTGTATAATCAAGCATTACACCATTCTTCACAGGGATTTTTTGCTTTTATGTAAGATGTAACAGTTGGAATTTTCATATAGGCCCTTTATGATATAATAAATTTTTCAGAGACACCAATTTCTTGTAGGGCATTCCAAAGAGCCATAAGTTATGTGGTATACTGCATACATAAATCCACTTTAGATTTAAAATGAGGTTTCTCCTTTTATGAACATACTCGTATACAAAATTATACCAACAAATATAAATAATTTCAATTTACCTCTATCACTGCGTATTTGAACACCAAGTGGCGCTTTTCCTGCTTTAGAAGTGTCAACTTTAAATGTTACAGGAACGTTTTCCCTTACTTTATTTGACTCTATCCCAGGACCATAAACTTTGACATGATTTGGATTCACTGGTGCATCTACCATAACCTATAACAATTTGACAATTAATTTACTAAAATATAATGGATTTTATGCTGAAATCATTTGATTTTTTGAAAGCTCATAAAAATATAGGTTTGAACGATTATTTATGATATGGTCAGGTTTCATTGATTAACCATATGTTTACAATAAGCTTTGTTTAGTAAGATAATTGAATCTGAGATTTAATCTCTCTCTCTCTCTCTCTCTCTCTCTCTCTCTCTCTCTCTCTCTCTCTCTCTCTCTCTCTCTCTCTCTCTCTCTCTCTCTCTCTCTCTCTCTCTCTCTCTCTCTCTCTCTCTCTCTCTCTCTCTCTCTCTCTCTCTCTCTCTCTCTCTCTCTCTCTCTCTCTCTCTCTCTCTCTCTCTCTCTCTCTCTCTCTCTCTCTCTCTCTCTCTCTCTCTCTCTCTCTCTCTCTCTCTCTCTCTCTCTCTCTCTCTCTCTCTTTCTAAGATGATCTCTTAACTTCAACCTTAAAAAAAAGATAATTTTTACAACCTCTCTCTCACTATGTATAAAACTTAATTAAGACACATATAAGTTATGAATTTATACACATCAACATATTATATATACATTGAAAAAATATTAGGAACACAATAAATGTTTTAATATTACAATGTAATCTTCTTCAGCGTACAGAAAAAAAGAAGAAGATTATATTGAAATATTAAAACATTTAATGTGTTTCTAATCTTTTTTCAATTTATATATATATATTTGTTGACGTGTATATATACATAACTTACATACGTATTAAATTTATTAGCCAGTTGGGATTTTACACAAAAAAGAAATTATATATAAAACAAGTGTTTCAAAAATTCGTATTTCGTTAAACATTGTGTTTTTTTGAAAGTTATAGAAAATTATTTGGCATATTGGACAAATATTCACCACTTGCCAAATTGGGGATTTAGAGGAGCACCTCGAAAAATGTAAATTATAACACCTGTCATATGATATGGTTTTATAAAAAATAATTGATACTGTGCAAACTGGAGGTTACTATATTGTCCTCATTTTTATTTCCAGAACATATATATGACGTACAACAATGTCACCACATACTAACATATAGTGTCATTCAAGGCTACCTTTAACTGTAACAGTTATAATAAATAATACTAATAAGTTAAAACATAACCATTATTCAATGAACATAATAATGTTTTTAAATAATAAAACAATTTAAAATAGTAGCTGATAGAAATTTAAATAGAGTAATGTACTACTGATTTTTTTACTTAAGCTTGAAAGGAGATTGATCGCAAAGAATTGCCAAAAACCCCTGTTGGTTATATAAAAACATTGGTCTGTGGAAAGTGAAATAATGATTTGTGGACATGGGTTCATTTAGAATTTTAAGAAAATATGTCATATTACACTTCATTTGAAAGCTTATTTAATGAAGAAAACCTTACTACAAATAACCCAATTAGTGAATTTCAAATTGTATTCATACATAATTTTACATAATGATCTTAAAGTAAATCCAATTAAGGCTAAATGTATGCTTTATGCATTAAAATATGAATTAAATAAATTAAAACATCATATATTATTAGATGAAGAAAGAAGTACTAGAGGTAGCATCATCAATAAATTTTCTAGTGCTTATAATTAATAGCAGTAGCAGCCTCACATGGAAGGATTATACTAATGAGTTGTGTAAAAAACTGAGCTCAGTGGCCTTTTCACTAAGAAAATAGGCTCAGTAATGTTCTATAACTATTTTAAAATTAGCATACTTTGTTCTGTTTTCATTCTACCTAAATTATGAACTAGCTTTATGGTATAATTCTACGAAACAGATAACCCAAAAGTTCTTTTGTTTACAGAAGCAAACAATTAGAATCATGGTTCATTTAAGTTGAAATTATTCTTGCTGTGCATTAAAAACACTGGATGTTATAACTTTTCCTTGTATGTACATTTTAGAAGTTACTCTATACTATTAGTTTAGAGCTCATTGGCTCGATATAATATTATTATTGTGCCTCCATATAATGACCAGAATAAATATGATATCCAAGGATGACACCCTTTGGATATGAAATTATGAAGAAAATAAAGTGTTACTTATGTTACATTTCTAGTTTTGTAACACAATTTGCTACATTTTGTATATATTGGAAATTGGATTATCATAATTTAGTTATTACCTACGTTGTCACTAAATGGAAAAAAGTTTTTTTTTGCGGATATGAGTTGAAGCAGACCTCAGTTTTAAAGTGGTAAGTTTAAATTTTATTTCATTTTGTTCTATGGGTTTTCCTGAAAATATTGATGTATAATGTGTCAGATTTCAGTCAATAAAAGTGTATTATTTCCTGTAATAATAAAAGCCTGGCGCAGAGCGTTGAACTAGCTTAGCACTGAGGACTAAAATAATCAGCACTTGGAGGGTTAAATAAAAGTCACACAAAAGTCAGAATATTTCACTGTGGGCCATTAGTCCCAAAAGGGGTTTACTGGCAAAGTCATTGCTAATGATTATCCTGTAATTATCTGCCTTCATTGTAATCAAATTTCTTTAAGGCTAAAGTATAAATAAGAATATGTAACATTATTTTTAATTTTCATCGACTGCCATTTTAGATAAAGACCACTTAACGATTTCTGATTTGTATAGTTTTTCTCTACTCATTATGCCCTACAACGTTTTGTATCACTCAATGAGGAATGTAATTTAGAAATTTAAAGTTATCTCGAAAAACCCAATTTTTAGAGGAGAGGGCAAAAGTACTCGAATTAGCATTGTTTGTAATAGAAAGTTTCCCAAATGCTTGTTTAAAAAAAAACAAATAAATTATTCATTTGTTCAAAATTTAGAAATAAAAGAAGGGGAGGGAGAGCTGAACATTAGAAACATCTAATATATCTTACTTTGTAATTTTTTACAACATTATATTATAGATAACATACAAATATATACCGTTTGTTTTTCAGCAATACATATGATTTTCAAGAAATAAAAGTGTTTACACATAAATTAAACACAAATCTGGTGGGCTTTGTCAATAAAGATATTCATCTGCTGTCTGCAAAGATTAGATGTAATATTTTTTAATTACCTGTAAATACTAAGTGTTTGTCTACCTTGAATGGTGATCCTGGAATATGGTGATCAGAAAATCGAATACTGACATCGTATTCACCAGCTTCTGTTGGTATATATTCAACAGAACACGAGCCATCTCTGTTGTCTTGGCAAGTCATCTTTGCTTCTGATGGTCCTTCTATAGCAAGACCTAGACCACCTGTTCCTGCGCCTAAAAAATATCAAGAAATATTACATGATCTTTTTGCAATATTCACCAAGGGTTTGTCTAACATTGAACACACCTTGTGCTCACCTCATATCAAAGTGCATCACAACAAATTCATGCGTTGCATATGTATTGAAAACATTTTGTTGATTAGTAGCTAATTACTACCTTTTTTTTTTGTTTGTGATATTTAACTTACATTGTGAAGAAATTTCTCTGTGATTGATCGTACCTGACATATTACTGATTCAGACATTTGCTATTATTTGTATATATAAAAAATAATACACAATATTTTGAGAATATGGATCAAATCTCACTATTAAGTGACACCTAGAACATGAGAAACATGAAAAGTGCCACCACAATCTAGTATCCTGGGACAGTGACATCCCCAAAATGTGCCAGCAATGCCGTGGATAGGCCTCCCTGAAAGTCTCAGGAATCACTGCGTTCATAGGATCACTTATCCACTGTACTGATTTTATTTCTCTTTCGGGAGGTATTCTTGAAAATAGAGTTCCAAATTGGTTAAGTGGCTGACGAACACACTTTTAAGTTCATGTTTTAACATAAAGCTATTTTCTGTTTAAGTAACTGGTCCAAAGAAGGGAAATTCGTATTATCACCTTTTACCAAGTTGTTCTTTCATAGTAGAAGCTTTTTTTTGAATCCTTCTACTTTATCAAAGAGTTGAAAAATTATTGTATTATTACCTTGAAGGGAGCTGTTCAGCATATTTAACTTTTCAAGGTCAGTTAAAAAGGCCAATTTAGCCAAAAAATCTTCGTCACTGAACATACTAGTAAGGGCATGATTTTCTTCAAGCTTAAATGAAAACATTTCATTTCTGAGTTCATACACTCTTAGCAAAGAATTTCCCAGAGATAACCACCGAGCACTGCGGTAAACCAAAAGACATGAATGTTTAGCGCCAATGTCATTACACATTTTGGCAAAATTTCTAGCTTTGTGAGGTCAGCTTTTAATAAAATTTATTACCTGTATCACTAGTTTTAAAGTGTCGTTCAAATCTTTACTAAATTTGTCTGCTGCCAAAGCCTCCCTGTATATAATACAGTGAGTCCAAAGAGCGTTAGGTGTTTTGGACTGAATGTGTGATTTTAGTCCCTGGTAAACAGCCTGCCATTGATCGTGCTCCATCTGTACATATACCAACACATTTTTCCCAGTCAATGTTATTCTCTGTCATAAACATGTCCACAACCTCGAACAAGTCTTTCCCAGTTGTCCCCCCTTCAATCTCTTGACAAAATAAAAAAAACCTTCAAAAAACTGTTTATTGTCAACATATCTAATATAACTGATTAAATGACCATCTTTGTGGCCATCTGTTGCCTCATCTAGCTGAATCGCAAAATCTTTGCCTATCAGAGCATTTAAAAGTTGATCTGTAATATCTACAGCTATGTCGCAAATTCTCCTGGTGATAGTGTTATTGGACAGTGGTATTTCCAATAGCTTATTACAGACATCCTCCCCAAGCATAATTTTTGCCATATCGAGCAGCAGGTATAATCTTCTGCAATTGTATGAGGCTTCTTACACTGGGCAATTCTATAGGCCACTTTATACGATGCCAAAAGTGCATTACTGTTGACTTGGGAATGTTTGGAAAATGCAGACTTTTGTTTGTCTGCTGCTGTTAATTTTCTTGCGAAAAAGTCCCTTGGTTTACCAACCATACTTGGGTGAAGAGTTTCTAAGTGCCTCTTAAGTTTACTCGGCAGCATAGATTCAACAGATAACACCTTCATACAAAGAACACATTGAGGATGCTCTTCACCATTGACATCCACACAAGAAAACCAATAATCTAATTATTTTTTGTCATACTTTCTATATTTAGTTTTACGAGTCCCCAATGGAGCTCCTACCTTTTCCAAACCTGATGAATCCTCTTCTTTTTTTGATGACGACGTTGGCATTAAAAACCTCTTCATAATGAACACAATGACAACTCACTTGTCACTCAATTACTTCACGATGAAACTCTCAGTTTAATTGAGCACAAGCCTACTGACACTGACTCATGTCACTATGCTAGCGCATTTTTATATGGATATACGAGTTGTTCCGAATATACACGAAAGTTCTAGGCGCTTCTACAACATTCCACAAAAGCAGGACAATGATTGGTTTGCTAAAAGTGGGTGGGCACTGTTGCTTAGCAACCAGTTCTTGGAACTAGACGCGCACTTGCACACACACACTGACAACCAAATGACTCTGCCGAGCACACACGCTTACTTACAGACGATGGAACTTTTATTTTTAAACCTGACCAAGTGATATTGACTCTGCCGAAACTTCTACATCTACAACCTACTTTATCATTAAATCTATAAAATGATAGTATTTATTTTGAGTAAATCATTGTTGATTATAATTACAATCAAGTGTAAAAAAGCTGTATAATAAAATCAATTTTTTTTTCTTTTTAGCAAGGCTGCCGCGGCGCCACGGCGCACACTTTGGGAACCCCGGGGTTAGGTGAATCCATTGGATCTAAGGGAGTAAACCCTGAAATGGAATCCCTAATCTCAAGGTGTAAGCTACCCGTGCTGAAGAGATGAATGACACAGGTTACATGTCCAGGTTGACCAATATTTCCCTAGCTACTCGTGGGATTTTTATAGAGAAAAACAAAGAATCCAAAAAACTTAGTGAGACTGGAGAACCATCAGCCGAGGTTCAACATGAGATCTTAGCCGAAGGCTCAGCTCTTGCACTACTACAACAGTAGAAACCAGGTTTACTAGTCTTGTCTACTATAACCCTAATGGATGTGAGTGCAAGGACGTCGTCTCTTCTTATTAATTTGGAGGAGAAAGATCTTCTACTCCTATACAAGATACAAACTGTCATTGAGACAGTACGGTGTAAGTTTATTTCTAGCTACTATCCTACTTAAGATCTAGTAATAGATGAAATTTTGATGCTGTGGAAAGGGTGGCTTGGATTCAAACAATATATTCCAAGTAAATGAAACCGATATGGCATAAAATTGTTTGTTTTTTGCGATAACCAGATGGGTATATTGCTAGATTATATTGTTTACATCGGTAAAGGAACTCATTATGCTGAAAGTACAACTGATTCAACGTTACCCAAGGTTATTGAAACATTATTGCAGCCCTACCTAGGAAAAAACCATGTATTGTACATTGATAACTTGTATTGCAGCCCTACATTGTTTGAATGGCTGTCTAATAACAGCACTGGAACATGTGGAACAGTAAATAATTAATAACAAACCCAGTTTCAATAGTTTTAGCGGTGTTTTTTTTTTACTCTTTATGACTTTTTTTAAAATTTTTCATTACTCATTTCGGTATAGAAGTTGCAGCCATTCCAGAATGGCAGTACTCCTTAAAGGGTTAAAATTAAGAGTATTAGCAATATTTATAAGTTTTTTAATAAACTACCTGGATAATTAAATTTGTTAGCTTTTTCAAACTTAAAATAGTAATACAATTGAATAAAACTATATGGTCTATAATGTTAAAAACACTAAATGGAATTTCAAAAGCAAGAGTTTTCCCCACTTCAGCACAGGCTTAGTTAACACGTTCACTGCTGACCTGATATTCTGTATATTTGGCATATGCTGAATTTCTTATATTTTTTACTAAATTAGTTTTAATATTTTTAATATAGGGTTAAATAATGTTTTTACGTTTGTTTGTAGTTAATTACTGTAATAAAAACCTGTGACACCTCACGGCACCATCAGCACACAGCATCACAATAACATTACCAATGCGGATGACACCGATAGGCATTCTCATGTATTATGCAAGTTTTATTGCATCCATGAATATAAAACTAATCTAATAACGTCATTTTTTTACCAATTGTATATTTGTTGAACAACAAGAAGGAATTTAGTAATCCCATTTGTAATATATGAACAAATACCTTTTTATACCAATAGATGGTTCTGCATTCGCATGGATATTAGCTGAATAACTGATCCTGTCTGTCAACACCTTTCATAAATTCATTATAACGAATAATAGGCAAAGGTTTTTGTTTTACCTCTCCCCTTTTATTTTTCACTTCACTATTCACATTTCCAAATTGATTGGAAATATAAATAACTAATCTAATGTCTTACCATTTACCAACCATTATGCCTTCATGTTACAAAGCAGCTATTTCTCCTTTCTTCAACTTCAGGATTACAAGTTCTTTAAGGGTTTCCTTTCTTTTAACATTTAATGTGCCTGTTACATAGATTTTTGCATCAACAAGGCGCTATGTCAGAACTACACTATTATAAAAATTATATTATATAACTACAGTAAACCCTGTCTAAAATGGAACATGATCGTTCGACTATTTTTTTTCCGTTTTGGGAGGTTTCCATTTTATAGAGGTTCTTAATTTTTTTTTAAATACTGTACATACTGTTATGCAGTACCCTAATTCTCAGAACAAACGGGACTTATAGTGGCAGTAGTGTAAAGAAGGATGGGGCGAGGGGTTATGATTCCTAGAAACTGCCTCAATAGTGCATGTAGCTGCTGAGTTTCGCCAAAGCGGTGATTGTTTGAAGTATACAGAAGTAATGCCGTGGTGGTGGTGCTCTTTAACATCTGACTCGCTTCTAAAGTTCAATGCATAAAAGATTAAAAAGTCCTTGAAAGTTTTATATTTGAGCTGAGTTGTGCCAAAGCGGTGATTGTTTGATCTGTACAGAAGTAATGACGTAGTTATACACGGTTTCGCTATACACGACTCTTTCCCACAACGCATCTACCGCTCATAAAGGGGACTATCTGTACCCAACAAAAATTCTGTTTCCGTGTTAAACAGATTTGTATTAAATTACATTGCTGCACACAATTTATTTTCCGTTTACCCAGGTTTCCGTTTTAGAAAGGGTCCGTTTTTGGCAGGTTTTACTGTTTTATAAAAACAAACAACGAATGACCTATGTTGATTCTTTACTGGAGTAAATGCATGACCACCTTTTCAGTGTGCCCTACACCTGAAAATTCGTCCATCGCTCCTGCATAAATATTAAATTTTAGGATAAGCCCATTTAGTTCTGTTAGAATGTAGGGCTTGGCGGCATATTTGTGGCATTTATTTTTGATGTACTGTCTAAACACCAGACGTTTTTCATATGGACAACCAAATTTACCATTACTCATTTTAACAACCACAAGAACAAAAGAAAAGCGCAAACAAAGGTAAAATAATAAAAGAATACACATTATGAAACAATGGCATAGAATGAAACCCTAATGCAGAAAATAGCAACAATGCTTTGCACACCAAGAATGCCCATAGGCGTTACCCGCACTTTACACAACCAATCTGAAATGCCGATAGGTGTCACCCACACCCAATGTGTTAAGCTTTGAGAACACCAATGACAAAGAATTTATTTTAAAACTTTTCCCACAAATGTCACTGTCCCAGGATACTAGATTGTGGTGGCCCTTTTCATGTTTCTCATGTTCTAGGTTTCGCTTAATAGTGAGATTTGATCCATATTCTCAAAACATTGTGTATTTTTTTTATATATACAAATAATAGCAAATGTCTGAATCAATAATACGTCAGGTACGATCAATCACAGAGAAATTTCTTAAAGTGTTAAGAAAACCCTCATGATTTTAGTGGGTTTTTTTCTGAAGTTAGTATCTAAATAACTAAAAACATCAGCTAATATTTTGTAGTCACAATTACACCTATGAAAGCCATAAAACTCACCTAATATTCAAAAAAAATACCCCGGACCCCCCTGCCCCCACTAGCCTAGGGTATTCTAAACCCTCATACCCACTGGTAAGGTGCTGATAGAATGTTAAGATTGGGGAAAATATCATGGGTGTTATAAGTTTGAGAACTGCTGTCCTAGGACTTTGTTGAAAACTAAAACTAAAATAGTAACCTAAGATAGAAACCAGAGGCTAAAACTAGGCCTGACCAGTAAAAATAACTAAGAATAAATACAAACATAATCAGAGAAAACACAAGTACATAGAACATAATTACACAAGAAGTGGCAAAGACCATTTGGTATTTTCCTGATCATGTTTTGATATAGTCTTAGTTATTTTGTCTATTTAAGCCTAGTTTTAGCCCTATGTTCCTTTCTTAGGTTATTAGTTTTAACTTTAGTTTTCATCATAGTATTAGGATACTAGGCTATGTTAGCTCTTTTCAGTTTGTCATGTTCTAGGTTTTACTTGATAACAATAGTTGATCCATACTCTTAAAACATTGTGTATTACTTTTTATGTGCACAAATAAATGATGGAAAACATACAAATAAACTTAACTATAAATATCGACAATAAAGTGGAGTAATATGACAAATAGTTAACAATATCCATTAAATTTGAAATCAGATCACTTGTCATGTTTCAAATCTCAGTTCATGCTTAAATAAACAGTAATTCAAGAAACTGATATTCAAATGCATCTTACTAGAACAACTGCAAAATAGATGTTTTGCAATCAGGGCCGGATTTCCCAATAGGCCCAGTAGGCCCGGGCCTATGGGCGCAAGCTCCCAGGGGGTGCACGGCCGAGAGAATTTTTTTTTTTTTTTTAATATCTAGAAATAAAAATAAATAGCCATAACAACAAAATTTTTGAGTTGATTACAAAAAAATCATTATGATTTTGAAGTTCATTGGAATAAATAATTGTTGGTAAAGTTAAACTATCGTCCATTCTACTGTACATCTATTGCCTTAAGAAAACATACAAAATATCTAGTTTTATTTTATATCACAGTTTTTGTGTCACGTTTTCAAAATACGTCATGTAAGCTGTGTTTCTGAGATTAAACCTATTTTATAATGTATTACAGAGTTTTTTTATTTATTTGCCCAAATGACTAAATTGAACAAAACCTAAGTTATTAACATAGCAATGGACATACTTTGCTACGGGAATGCTCTGCGGGTTGGATCGTTTTGTTTCAGTCCCACAAACATGAACTCACTATTTAATACATAAAATTACAAAAAGTGTTTTAAGACGGCATTTTGTTAAGCCCAGAACCAAGTAAATTACTCAAAAAACTTGCAGTGGTAAAATTGCATCGTGGAGTGGTGTTTAAGCAATTAACATATAGGCCTGATATAATTTTTTAATAAAGGTTTTTGGGGAAGTAACTTTAACCAGAATAGTTGGCGGAAAAAAATATTGGGCCTAAGGGCGCCAAAATGCTAAATCCGGCCCTGTTTGCAATAGTTATTTTTAAAAAACAATAAAGAACTCTGCACAATTTTTATGGGAAATGGCATTCTGTGAAATCGATTTTAATTGTAATCTTTTAGTTATTAAGAATATAAACAAAAGTCTCAACGGACATGTCGTGCTGCGTGAAAGTTATTTTTGAGTTAGACATCTCCAAATATCATATAATTCTGTTTTAGATGACTTTAAAAAGTAACATTTGTCATGCATATGTGTTAACTGCTTTGAAACTAATTTAAGTTACAAATCCCAACAGACCTCAATATACAAAATAAAACAAGTAAGAAACATACAGCTTGCTCTCAAGAGGTTTGGTTTCTTCAATATTTCAAACTTCAAGGATAAAAATATTAAATAATTCAAATTAGTACATTTAGACAATTTTAACCTGTTGGCGAGTAAGAGTAATGATCCCAAAAGAGTACGCACGGTAATTGCTGTAAGTTGCTAAACGAGCATTAAACGTTAATCTCAACCTATTTTATTTTGTCAATGCCCTGACATCTAGCAGCAGTATCTTGAACTAAATAGACTTCCTAAATATTTATCTATCACAACACATCTGCTGGTAATGGTATCAGTGCCATCCGGCATGTAAAAAATTACTTGTTTTACTGCTCTTATCACACTTGTTAACACATTCACTGCGGTAAAAATGACCATTAGGGTTGGATAATACTAAAATTTTAATTTATCACCAAACCTTAACTTTCTAATGTAGAAGTTCAGATTTAGGGTTTAAAACTCGATTCCAGCTCGACTTCCCTCAAATCCAGGACATTAAAGTCATGACCCACCGGCATCCTGGCCGCATCCTACCGCGTCCGCCATTGCCCGTCACCGAAGTCTTGGCCGAGCCCCGCCACGGTCAGTTTCACTGAGTCTGCTGCACCGCACTATACATTTATATTTGATGATCGATTGACTGATCATCTAAGTTTCACATTAGTAGTATACATAATTCACATATTTACAACTATATACAACCCCCCCTCCACTCGTGAGTTCACGTCTTACAAAGAGTCGTGATATTTGTCAAAACACGCACCGAGGCAAAGCCCTGGTATATCGGGACATGTTCCGCTAAAGTAATTGAAAGTAAAATAACTTAAAAACAAAATAAATATCAATAAATCACACTCGTTACCGACCATGAACGCTGTAAGCGCAACGTAGCGGTATCGGTCACCACAAACGAAAGCCGAGCCCGCGATCCACAAACGAAGCAAGTCGTAAACAAACACAAGGGATAACCTTAAAATGCGTGCAAATCCAACTCTTCTATCACAAGATGCTGGGCCACACTGAGCAATGGAAATCGTTGCTACTGTCTGCCCCACCAGCGTCGCGGCAGTCGGGCACGCATGGCGGCCCAGCCCCACCGGCGTCCCGGCCGCACTCAAAGTGTTAACAATGTTTGACATGCTTTATTACTACTTAGCTGTGAGTAGAGTAGTTTATATTGATGGTTATTTGTGGTTGTTTAGATGTGCTTGTTGTAAATTTTTATAAATATTTTTTAAATTTTTTATTTGGGAGTGGAGTTTTTACTTCGGAGTAGACTTTTTACTCTCTATGTATATATATCCTTGTTTATAAGAATATCACAAGTTAAAACTTCTAAAAGTAATTTAAAAAAAATTTTTTTAATGTGTTATGTTATTACGAGTTAAAATAAATAAGTTTTCACATTAAAGAAAGGAACAATGTTTACTCCTTTGTGGTTTGTTTTTGGGAAAATGCGTACTCTCTTGTAGCATGCATCATAGCACGGCATATGCCATGCACACTCACCAACATGTTACAAACTTCTTTGTAACTAAAAAATAATCATTTTATAATATTCTAACTTTACTAGTTCAACTTATCAAAATAGTTTAATTTTGAGGATAAGTAGTAGGGAAACCCCTAACTTGGCCTCATCAATAAAGAAAAAGTTTTGAACGCCAATTCAAATTAATTCAATTTCATAGTATCGTTCAATTTCATAATTCAAATTTAGTATCATAATGATTTTCACTAGAAACTAAAGGTTTGCATTCGGACTGATAACTGTGTATTTTCAAATGGTTTTGTGAGCCCTCATTTGAATGAAAATTTCAGAAACGATTTAAAGAATAAAGCTATTTTAACAAGAGTTTCAATCAAATAATGTTAACATTTAAACATTACCCTTGTTGAGACTTTTACAGAGAACTCAGATATTTTTAAATTGTCCTTTAGAGAGAAAGGAATTGAATTCATGTCAACAGATGACTACCTGCTTAGTTCCTGTTAACCAAAGATGATTCCTAAATCATATATATATATATATATATATATATATATATATATATATATATATATATATATATTCATTCGAAAGTTAAGGGCACAATTAAAGCACAAATTTTAATAATCAGTGTTTAATGCCCAAGTATTACTGTAGTGCTTTATATTGAAGATAGTGGGTCAAGTAAATAAAAGCAGTAACTACAACTAATTAATTCTTAATAACTAATTTTATAACTTTCTCCAAACCAGGTGAATAAACAAGTGCTAGATTTTGATTACTTGGTGTCATTTTTGAAGGCAGGCAACAACATAAGCTTTCTATTAACGTCTGGGCTGGAGTAAATGCAGAAAGACTAATTGGGCCCTACATTTTGCCTCACATATTGCTATATCAAGAGTATCTACATTTCTTTAGAAATATGTTGCCAGAACTTCTGAAAGATATTCTTCTGTATTGTGCTATACAAATGTGGTTTATATACGATTATACCCCTCTGCATTAATTAATGTTAGACAACATTTAAATAATCTTTTCCAAGAATGGTAGATTGGTCTAATTGCTTGGCCAGCATGCTCACCTGATTAAAACCTGATAGATCCTGATAGAATCTGATCTTTGGTGGCATGGCATATGCAACTCCAGTAAACACTATTGGAGAGTTAAAATTAAAAAAATTAATTGTTGTCAACAGATCATCGTGTTCAACATTAAAAGAGCTACAAATTTTGTCTGTTGTAAAACGGATAGTTTCTCTGTAATTTAACTTGAACAATTTTTAATGACACCATTTTGAAACCGTTAAGTGAAAAACTATACGATTTTTGGAAATCTACAAATTAATGGTACAAAATGGTCTAAAATTTGGTACCGATATCTCTATTCATTCTGGAGTTACACAGGCCATGAGGCGAGTGATGAAACTCTTGTTTCGCGTAGGAGAGGAAGTGGCAAGTTGGGGAGAAAGCTTCCCCTCTCCCGGAGTCAGTGGCTACTGATGTGTAGCCACACGCCGAACATCAGTTCTTTGCTATCGAGTCTACTGTTCAGAGATGACGAGTGGTGTAGCAAGGGGGCAGCGGGGCGAGGAAGGGGCAGCGGGGCGAGGAAGGGGCAGCGGTCTTGTGTCACCGATGCCAAGCAAACAAGGGTACTAGCCAAGGCCAAAAAAATTACTGACTGCATACATGAACTGAAATGATCAGTCTTGCAGCGTATATTTTCTTGCTTATTATAGTAATCAATTTTGATTTTTAATGATAGGTACCAAACGGTTTCATAACAGGCCTCTAATAAGCCCTATCTCTAATAAGACTTACTTGCTGACGGTGTGTGATGTAACGTTGACGGCCCAAACATTTATGGAGGCAACAGCTACACAACACTGAAAATATACTGAAATGTTTTCAGAAAGGCCCTATCCATTGTTATTGTCATTAGGTGCATGTTTTTCAAATAGTCTATAGTATGAGTGACAGCTCGCATCAGCCAATAATAGAGGCATTCCTTCTGCTATATCACGCATGATCTCCAAATAGTATACAGTTAAATGTACATCCACTGACATTCTATCATTTAAAAAAACATTTATTTGTAGATTTAATGTAATCTTAGGGACCTTCTAAAAAGCTCAGGTGTTTAGTTCAGTAGTGACGTTGAACAGAATTTCAAGTGTTCTTCCAGTGCTTGAAACTGTTTAAAACTATCAAAGCTGCTTTAAGTTTATAGAAAGAGGACATTCTAAAGGTTCGTTTTCATGTAAAAACACAATATGATAGTTTTTTTTTTTTAATACAATTGATTAATACACAGCCACGTTTTTTCAGATAACTATTGTATAAACTTTTTTAATTTTCTGGACTATATTTTTCTAGATAAACTTATACAGTAATAGGCTGGGAATATATTATGTTTGTTACCGAGTTTGCTATTAATATTTCTTAGTACTGATTAGTATGACTACAATTTATGACATTTTTCAAAACTTGTTCAAGTGAAACTTTTTTTTTTTTGGTATTATTCACGTAAGATTACAAAAATGTATGCTTAATAAAATTAATATTTTTTAGAACATTAAAGCAAGATTTTAATATTTGGACATCGGCTTGATTTTCTTGGGGTAGTGAACTTAGGCGATGTTACACCAGACGCTATTATGCTCATTAATAATTCTTCTCACACTACTAAAACATACATCGCAAGCATCAGCTACTTCAGTTTGTAAAACTTTTTCACTTAAGCTGTTATTTTCTTTTTTCATATTATGTTTTCTGTAAACATTATGAATAATTTTCCTGCTCTGGCTGAGTATCACTTTTCTCTCAACAGACTTACTCCCTGACGCTGTGTGATGTAACGTTGACGGTCCAAACAATTATGGAGGCAACAGCTACACAACACTGAAAATATACTAAAATGTTTTCAGAAAGGCCACGCATTGAGACAAACCATCTGAGGGGGTTGTTGCCGTGCATGCACAAACTTTCTCTTTGCCACTGCGCATCCCCAAGACACTTTCATCACTCGCCTCACGGCCTGTACCTTGTTAATGAAAAAACACAAAATCGCTGACAGACAGAAAAGGAAGCATTTTAGAACATACTTTTAAATAAACTTTTTTTTAATGTCCCCTATCACCTTTCAAAGTTTGGTTAAACATTTTATGATCATCCTCTATATATATATATATTTGATTTGGTACATTCTTTTCCCACTTCCTTTTACATACTCTTTTGATGGTTAGGTTACAGTTAGTATGTAGATAGTTTTTGAAAAAGGAGTTGAGTGAGTATGTATGAGTAAATAGCTTTTGAAAATGGAGTTCATCTGAAATCCATCAGCAGAAGTTAGGGCAATACTAGGAGTGGCAGAAAAATGCACTTAAACTAATTATCTATGTCCTAGCAAATACATAGATTATCATAATAATTATATATATATATATATATATAAATATCATACCTTTAGTTTCAACTGTAAAAGTGTTTGTTTCATCTACATATCCATACTCTAAGCCAGGACCAAATGCTCGACATTTACTAGGATCACAACCACGTCGAACATTAACAACAAAAGGAGATCCTGGGATCGGAAGTCCATCATACAAGATGTCAATAGTGTGATGTCCTATAAAAACAAAGTATGTAAATTTAGATCCTTTAAAAAGTAGATGTGTTGTTGTTGAGTTATAAATATGTACTAACACTTAGATTAAGTTGCTTAAATGTAAAAACAAAATTAGAAACACTAATGACATAATTTAAATCAACGAAGTACACATCATAAAGTCAGAGATATATGTTGAAATCCCAGCTATACTGCCAAATTAAGGTATACATTTAATTAATTTTTTTAAACACAATAAAAGTTCAACAATTTAGAATACTAAATTACTTTCACAATAGGTTGATTTATAGGTAAGTTGAATGATTTAAGGGGAAAATTTTGTATGATTTCATAATTATTAAATTAAATTACTTTTGAGTTTAATTCAACTATTTATTACGAAAATAATATCAAAAACCCCTTTCAATTAATTGAATCATTGTTTTACAATTGGTTATTGTAGACCATTATATCTTTTAAATTTTTTGGACATCCTTGTCTCTCCATGTTATCTGTATGCAATGTATTTTGCAGAGATTTAACTTAATTTTGAATATGCCAACTTTTTAACACTGTCAATATCTGTTATCATCATTAAAAATACAATAACTAACATTGTTTTGACCAATAACTACTAGAACGGCAAATTAATAGAGATGGCAAAGAACAAGTTTTATATAGGTCCTTACTAATTATATTTTAGCAAAATTTAATCAAAATTATTGAGCCAATTTAGAAAAAATCAAAATTTTGAGATTTATCTTATTGTGGGTATCCCCAAATTTTTAGTTATAAAAAAAATAAACAATTTGAATGTAAGTCAAATGTTAGTTTCGTTCAATGCTTAATAACTCTTGAGCCACCAGGTTTTTATAGTTCAAATTTTACCTTCTTCAAATGGAGTGTAACTTATACGGTATGTTCCATCAGCTTGCGGAGTAATTAGATTCTCAGTACGAGTACCTGAAGGGTTTGTGATGGTACAAGTAACTTTTCCATCATCATTGTTTGGAAGAGCTCGAGAATCAACTACAAAGTCAGTTGGTGAATCGACGTACACACCTAAGCACAATATTTAGAGACACTAGTGATCATATTATCATAACTTAATAATTACACATTTCTCCAGTACATATTTCATATATATATATTTATGGTTCATATACAATATGAAATAATATAATCAAAATATTTTTTTCTTTATGAATGTAAAACTGCATCCAATTTATTATAATAACTTTTCTATAAACTGTTTTATATAACATAAATTCATTGATGTTTTACTTCTTAGATCACAAAATACATAAATTATATGTAAATGTGTTATCTTTGTTTTTCTGATGAACTTTATCTTATTTTAATAAGAACAATTTTGATACTACTAAATGATTATCAAGTCAACTTCTTAATGATAATAAGGTCATTGTTTATAAAATCAAATGAAATGTACACACCATAAAAAAGACGCAACACCATTACATTTTAGTCATAATTTTTTTTACATGCAACACCACAATTTTTGATATTTCAAAATTTAAGATTGTTTACATGTAACCCCTCGATTTGTGATTTGTCATAAGTCAAAATTGTTTACCTCCACGATTTATGGTTAATCAAAAGTTAGGTTTTTTACACCTTGATTTCTGATTTGTCATAATTTAAAATTATTTAACGTAGCACTATGAGTTTTGTGGTTTGTCATAAGCTAAGATTGTTTACATGCAACCCCATGATTTGTGATTTGTCATAAGTTAAGATGTTTACATGTAACACGATGATTTGTGGCTTGCCACAATTTAAGATTATTTACATGTAACTCCAAAATATGAGATTTTATACAAGTTATGATCGTTGATCTATTTATTATCTAGTTATGATACATTTATTTCTTTTCTTTTTTTACAAGTTCTTAGTTTTTCCATATTATTTTGAATGCAACAGTAAATGTGGAATCAACCAGGTGATCAGTTAAGGCTGAAGTTTTCACCAACAACTATGCAAAGTCTTCAAACAACATAATTACATGTTATCTTATTATACACACAATAATTTGGGGCATTTATTACAATATATTGTTAGTAATTTATTACAATATATTATTGTAATAAATTACAATAAGTAATAAAAAGTAAGGAATCCTAAACTGTGGGGAAGAAGAGAAAAGAAAGTCAACAAACCCTCTAGGGAGAGTATAATAAAAGCTAGCAGCTTAAAAAGAAGTTGCTTAGTCCGTACCCTGATAGAGAGTGAAAAGAAAAACTTAAGATGGGAGAAACAAACAAGCCCCTTCAAATAAATACAAAAGAAAATGATATCATCATACAAGACAGCTATTGTTCAAGAAAAATATCCAGACCAAAAATTGAACATAGTAAAATCGTGGGTTCTCTAGCTCTGGAGTTTGAAACCTACAGAATGGAGAATTTCCTCCATTCGGTAACACCTACCTACAGGCTGGAGCCTGTATCGTGGTCTGTTCAAACTTATAATTATGTATTAGTCTTCTTGACAAATAGTATTTATTTGGATAAGACAAGTTAGTAACAATTATATATATACACAAAATAACAAAATCAGTTATAAATACAAAACCAAAACAAGAACAAAAATATACAATAAATAAATATATCATATAAATAACACTATTATAATAAGTTACAGATAAATGATTACGATATTCATATAGGATTAAAAATTGCATTCCAAATACAAATAATATAAAGGAAATATATAACCACAAACAGCAAAACTAACTCTAACTGAAAAACAATAAATAATACCAATCAGATGCAACAGAAATGCACCAAGAAAGGTACAGTCCCCACCATTAATTTTAGTCACAAGGTATGGTGATTGAACGTTTTTACTGATTAAAAGGATTGTGACAACAAAAGTTGACTTGGGCTGTTTTTAAATTTTACTGAACTTATTTCCAGTCTTAAATAATCTGGAAGTATCTTAATATATTCAATAACTGCATGAAAAATAAGTTTTTTTACAACCTGTAGCCTATGATCATGATGTTTTAAAAAGTTAAAATTCCTAATATTATAATCATGAAAAACCATGTTATGTGCTGCTTGACATTTTGTCCAACAATGGATTATAGTCACAAAAATATATAAACAAGGAATAGTTAGAATTCTCAATTCCTTAAAAGCTTCTCTGCTGAAACCTATTTTATTCAACACTACAATGGTTCTAAAGGCTTTTTTTGTAACCATAATACTCTCTGCATCTCATTCATTGTGGAGTCACTACAAAAAATATCTCTGTATTTAAAATGAAGACAGATCTGTTCATAGTAGGATATAATGAGTGTTCATTTGATGCAATATTTTTTAAGAACAAAAATACCAGAGCTATTTTTTACATAGACAGTATCTATGTGGTACATCATTGTAAAATTACTCTCTATTACCAGGCCTAAGAATTTGGTGCTTTTCATAGTTTTATAACATCAACTCTTATCATAATAGTGGGAGTAACTGAAGTTCATTATTCTTCAAATTCTATAACATAGCAACAGCTTTGTTTGGATTTATAAACAAGTTATGTCCTGAAAAGTACCGACTTGTAACATTGATGCTTACAAAAGCGGTTTGGTCTAATAATGACAAGGGTCAGCATAGACCATAACTGTAGTGTCATCAGCATACTGTACAAAATCGTCAGTACACACAAATGATGATGATCCCTAATATAGAGTAGAAATAAAATTGGTCCAAATATAGATCACTCAGGAACTCTTTATTTACCCTGAACTTCATTTGACTTAAAAACCAAAATGTGGTGAGAGAAAAATCCCAAACAAAAAACCTTGGAATGGTGCTAAGCTACAGAGGTAACCAAAAAGACATACTGCGAGTTACCAAAGTAATCTCAAAGCTCCTAAGGTTTAATCAAAAATATATAACGCCAAGATTCTTGAAGTGCTTAGCAAGCAGAATAACTTCGTCAAAACCGAAGACTGTGGAGGGTAATTTATTTGAAAACCAACAAACCGTTGTGATCCTAATACCTCTTTGGCAACTTTAAAAGCAGCAGGCATGAAAGCTTACTTGTGATTTGGTTAAGTGTACTTTACATTACTTCAAAAGAGAGCCCTTATCCAAGAACCATGTATGAATGGAGGAAAGATGAGAGAGCTGAGAGATGCAAGAGGCAAGAGGCAAGGTTATATTATATAATGGCTCATATAATAATCTGTGAACCTGTATTGTGGTGTAACATAAAATAAGATGTCTACCTCTGCTTCCTTTCTGTACCAGAGATTACCTAAGGATCCAGGAGAGGTGGAAGAGACATCATCATGAGGTTGATCTACCTTCCCTGTGATTTGGAGGAGGCTCCACAATCCACTATCTATGGAACTTGAGTTAGGAACTTGGTTAGGAACTTCTGGGAAAAGAGAAGGAGCATTTCCTTGAGGGATTAGACTCCAATTCTCATCAAGTGGCATGGGGTTCAAGTAATACCAATACTAAAGGTGAGACCTTCTTACAATTTCAAAACGGTAATTGTTTACTGGTGTTTAAAGTTGGTGATGAACCTACCTTTAAAAACAAAGTAAGGAAAGAAATCATTGATATTACAATATCCATAGAGTATATTAGTTCTTTTGTAACTGACTGACATGTCACAGATGACTCTTCAGGATCTGACCTCTGTCATATTCTGTGGAACTTTAATTTTGGTTCTGAAATCCAAAAGTTTAGAAATCCCAAAAGAACTAACTTGAATTCTTATCATGAAGAATTAACGTATAGATTAAATTCCTTCAGTAAGAGAGTTAGAGACGTAAATGATATTGAGTCAATGTCGGCTAATATAAAAGAGGTTATTATAGACTCATATAATAATAACTGTTCTATTCAGTCCACATCCACAAGAAGGGGAGCTAAATGGTGGAATAGAGAGTTAGATAGGAAAAAGAAAATTAAAGGCAATTATTTAATAAAGCTAAAAAAACAGGTCAGTGGACAATTATCATAAATCATTTACTGAATACAATACTCTTATTATAAAAGATTACAATACGCTAATAAAAGACCTTCTTGGAGAGACTTTTGGCAAGAGATTGACTCAACTAAAGCAGTATCTAAGATACACAAGATAATCTCAAAAGAAATTATTCATTCAACTGGATCCATTGATAATCCTAGAGGTGGTCTAACTTCTTCAGGTAAAGACACACTAGAAGTGTTACTCAAAACACACTTTACAGATAGCACAGTAATGACGGTTACAGATATAATCCATAAGCAGAATGGGAAACCCTCTATAAGAGCCACTTGTTCTGAATGGAAAACTGTCAGAGAAGATATTACAGTATCCAGGGTAAAATGAGTCATAAATAAATTTGATTCATTTAAATTCCCAGGAGTAGATGGAATTTTTCCAGCCCTATTTCAAAAGACTCTAGAAATACTTTTATTTCTCTTCTAAAAACTTTCAAGGCCAGCTTGGCATATAGCAATATACCGATAGTATGGATGTATAGTAGAGTTGTTTTCATACCGAAACCAGGAAAAGGAAGTTACACAAATCCCTATGCGTTTCGATCAATATGTTTAACCTCCTATGTTCTAAAAACAATGGAAAGAATAATACAAATACACCAACAAAATAGAATTTTTATTAGGAATCCCATTCTCTGTAACCAACATGCATACCAAACTGGGCAGTCTTGTAAAACAGCCTTGCATCAATTAATAAACAGAATCGAGGAATCAATACATGACAAAGAATTTGTGTTATGGGCATTTCTCGATATACATGGGGCGTTTCATAATACTACTTATCAATCAATCATAGCGGCAGTATAATCGAAGGGTAGAGTCAATGTTAAGAAATAGAATAATCCGTGTAACTCAGTATGGAGAGAAATTAGATTTGATAGCCATGAGAAGTACTCCACAAAGAGGAATTCTCTTACCATACTGTAGAATAAGGTAGTTGACTCCTAACAACTAAACTAAATAAATTAGGTATTTACACTACAGTTATAATGATGAAACTGTAGTGATGATAAGAGGCAATTTCTAAATGTTCTTGCAGAATGAATGAATGAAGCATTCATGAAGCATAAAGAAGGTCAAAGACTGATGTAGGAAAGAGGCTCTTGCCATTAACCAGGGTAAGACTACCAACATATAATTCACGAGAAACATTAAAATAAACAAAATCAAGATAAGCCTAGTAAATACCAACATAGAACACTCAGATGAAGTAAAATATCTATGTAGGTGTAATTCTGGATAGAAGACTCTCCTGGAGTAAACATGAAAATTACATTCTGCATATATCAACCAGATCACTTATGGATTGTAAGCAAATCCTTGGAAAAACTGGGGTCTCCATAGAGCTATGACCAAATGACTTTATGGTATGGTAATTAAACCTCAGACACAGTATGGCACCCTAGTGTGGTAGAGAAGAACACTTCTAGATATCACTAGACATATGTTAACTAGTATACAAAAGTTGGATTGCCTAAGTATATCAGGAGCTTTAAAAGTACATCTACAGCAGTAATAGAAGTTCTATTAGAAATAGTTCCACTAGACTTTAGAACTGAGGCAAGTTCAGTGGTATACAGAATGGAATGCTCTAGAATGTGGAAATTCCACATTCATTTGCCATTGGCAAAATGGACTCAGGAATATTCGAAACACACAAATCCTATAATCTACATACTTACTATGAGAAGTGATTACATTAGTAAAAAAAAAAACCTCACAGACTATACTATTTGAAGTTAAAATCCAAAAGAAAAAGGATATTGACAGAGACTGGTCTCCAATACAGGATAGTATAGAATACTATACTAATGGATCTCATACTGACTTATGTGTAGGTGAAAGAATATTTGGAAAAACAACCAAAGAAAATATAAGCAGTATAGCTTTAGGAAATACACAACTGTATTCAAAGCAAAAAATGTATCCAAGAAATTCTTCAATGTGTAATAGGGTACATTTTCGGTTATGTAAACTTAGTCTGACTAGAAAAGTAGTTTGACTAAAGGCAGTAGATAAAAATTGTATTGTGTTATAGAATATAATAATAATAATAATAATAATAATAACAGATAGATAGATAGATAGAGTTAAATAAAGAATACAAATAAAGAAAGAAAGTAATTAGTACTAAATGGTCAAAGAGGTTTGTAAAAAATATGTTAATAATAAGAAAATGTATATGATATTAGATATAAGAGAAATATGACAACAGTGTAGAAGTGCATATAACTATGAGAAGTATGACATCAGTGTGTGTGAAAGTGGGACAAGGAAAAAGTTGAAATAAATTAGAAAAAGGTGGACAGTAGACTGAACAGGACGTTGTGTTTAAGAAAAAAATCATGTGATTTTGATAAGTTATTTTTTAATAACGGAAAAATTACAAAAATGAATATCTCGGAAATCAAACCTAACATTGAATAACTTACTTTTTTATTTAGAGAGATCGGATGTTTTAAATAAGATACTTTTTTATTAGATATGATATGAGTTCAGAGAATGATATGTGGTTTGAACAAAGAAATAGTTTGAATAAAATAAAAATTCTAAGTATGATACAGAATTTAGCTTCAGTGTTTAGCATGCTTGGTATAACATGCTCAAGTTATGTTTCATAAAAACAACTGGAACTTACTGTTTACTAAAGAAATTTGGATAGGATGTTTACAGAGATATCACATGGTTTCAAACAAGAGAAGATTATGTTTTTTTAAAAAAATAATGATTATAAACTTTAAATAAAAAATATTCAGGAGTTGATTTCATTGGATTTAATGTTTAAAGAATAAGTAATTAATAAAAGAAATTTGATAACAAAAGTATTGTAAATTTTGAGTATATTGCATTCTTATATATAAAAGATTCTTATTTTGAATTAGGTTGCAACCACAAAATTAATCAAAAATAAAATATGGATGAATTATAATAGAATAGAATAGAATAAATTTATTGCAACAACAACAATTTTTACAACAAATAAAATACAAAATTAATTATGTTGCAAAAGCAGCCCCAACAGGTTAAAACCCAATTACTGGGGTGCCACATATAACAAAATACCTAAGTCTGCCTAAACTATAGTAAAAGTAAAAGTACAACAACCAAATACACAATTACAAATATACTAATTTAAAACTATATATACTAAAAAAATAAGTAAAAACATAAAAACTAACATTTTACAATTGTTGATTTCTACCAAAACTTGCAAATTTAAAACCAAAGTTGGTTTAATAGAGCCAAAGTTTCCCTACGAAACCTCGACAAACCCCAGGAAACATCCACCCTATGAGCTACTACATTATATAGAGCAATCGTCGAGTTCAGCGGCGACGACGCATGAGCATTGGTTCTAACGCGCTCTTGTTAGAGTGGTCGTCTGATTCTTATCCCACAAGGTGGAACATACCAGCATACTTGTCTCAGGCTCTCAGGATCCTCAATCACGCCACACATAACTCCTCTCAAGAAACACAACTTCAACAGATTTCTCCTAACTGTCAAAGAATTGACTTCAAATACCCTCAAAAATTCCCTATACCTTATCACACAAATTTGTGGGTTATTAAATCCAAATTTTTTATAGAACAACAAACGCAAAAATCTTTTCTCAACCTTCTCTATCATATTAATATAATATTTTGCTGATGGGGACCAAACAATACTAGCAAATTCCAGCCCTGATCTAACTAGACTATTAAATAAAACTTTAAGTACGATAATATCCTTAAAATCTCTTCCCAACCGACAAATAAAACCTAAGGTGGAGTAAGCTCTCTTTACTATATTAACAATTTGAGAACTAAAAGATAAATCTTGTGACATAAGAACCCCCAAATCTTTGAACTTATCAACCCTATTTAACGACTGCAAATCAATGTTATAATTATGAATTAAAGGCTGTAATACTCTATAATATGACATGACGCAACATTTTTTAATATTCAGTTGAAGTTTATTATTTTCGCACCAAACAAATAATCTATCTAAATTGTCCTGCAATATTTCACAATCATAACGAGTTTTAATATTTTTTAAAAATTTCAAATCGTAGGCGTACATTAAATATTCACAATTATCGAAACACGAAGTTATATCATTAATGAACATATTAAACAATAAAGGTCCCAAATTACTGCCCTGAGGAACACCAGACCCCGTTAAGAATCGATTAGATTTAAAACCACAATGCGTTACATATTGATACCTAAAAAACAGATAGGAAGATAAAAACATAATTAGATCATTGGAAAACCCATAAAAATTCAGTTTCTTAAGCAAAGTGACGTGATTTACTTTATCAAATGCTTTCGAAAAGTCAGTGTATATCACATCCACTTGTCCCCTATTATCCAGTACCCTAGATGCATAATTTACAAAATTTGAGAGATTAGTATTAATGGATCTAGCAGGAACAAAACCATGTTGAGCCCAAGACAAATACGGTTTCATATGAGATAGCACAAACAAATGCATAACAATTTCAAACATCTTAGCTGGAGTTGAAAGTATAGCTACAGGTCTATCTATAGTTGGATTTATTATTTTTCATAATGTTATAAAAAATGTGATGATTAATGTTTTTCAGGAAATATTTAATTTGTGTGTAATTTATAATATTTTTCTTAATAATTAAATGTACATTTCAGAAAATTGGATTCTGTATTTTTATTTGAAATTCTTCAGAGTACACTATATTAAAGAACTTACGACCCAATTAGAAATGTTCTATGCTCTCTTCAAGAGTATTTCTCATTTTATTTAATTTCATTTTTCTTTTCATTAAAATATCACAAATGACGCACCAACATATGGCATTTCAAATTTTTAGTAAACTATTACAAATGGTCCAGAACCTATATGCAAAATAAATAAAGCCATACCAAAAGATAGTAAAAACAATGGCTCAACATAGAAATTTAGGAACTATGGACAAAATACTCCACGGGAAAACTTTATGGATCACCGGTCTAACCAGATCTGAAACTCTCCAAGTTCCTTACTTCACAAAGTAAACGAAATCAGAGGAAAATATTAAGATTCCTACCAGGCCATGGCGCTTTCAAGAAACATCTTAATACCATGGGATTATTTCAAGGAAACCTGAAATGCAACCAGCAACTAGACACTGCAGAACATAATACTTCTAAAGTGTGAAACATTAGGATGTAGAGACATCTAATTTTCAACCCAGATGTGACCTTTAAAGCAACAAGCAACCTGGCTAGGAAAATACTATTCTTACCAAGGGCATAGAAATAAGCTAGTCAAGAATAAGAAGCACACTAAATCCCTTAAACGCTGAAGTGTCTAGGGGGTAAAAATCGCTTCTATTCATAATAATAATAATAATGTGGCAGGTGGGTTCTAAGAATTCTTACAGAGGAAAACAATAAAAAGTATACGGGTGCTGCTATGTCACTTTTAGAGTGCAATAACCGAAATGATAATGCATTTTTAACCATATTGTGACTGGGGATGTAGGCTAACTTGGATCTATTATTAAACACCTGAGACAAATTGGCACTCTAAAAAATGGCATCATTCGAGATCTCTAACAAAAAAATCAAACATACTCTATCAACTGAATATATCATAGCTCCAATTTTCAGGACAGGAAATACATTGGTTTTGGTTGAATTCCTGCCTCATGGAGCAATAACAAATGCAGTTGTATACTGCAAAACATTGACAAGACTTAAGAGGCAATCCAAAACCATCAGCAAGGACTACTCACAAGCAGCATATGTCTGCTTCATGACAAAGTTGGATCACATACTACTGTACTGATATCATCTTTACTGGAAAGGTACAGATGGGGAAAATTATGTAACCCCTTATAGCCCTATTCTTGTGCCATCAGACTTCCATCTTTTTCCCAATCTAAAAAAGTTTTTGAGAATAAAGTTAATGACAAATGTCATTTAATGATGATGAATGGAATAATTCAATTGTGGATTAATTAAATAGACAGGCAGCAGACTTCTATGATGAAGAAATTACAAACATTTGTCATATTTCAACAAGTGCTTGGATCTTCATGGATATTATGTACAAAAAGTTTTTAAATGTTTTATATTGCCAGTTGAAATTTTCCTAATGAATACAGTGTTGTATGATCTGTAACTAAATGGTTCTTACTTAGAAAATGATCCTCACGTAACAAAGTAATAAATATAATTGACAGATCTATATATTTACAACATGCCCTTCTATCCCATCAGTTTGATTTTGACTACAATAGGATTGGTCTTCAGTAACCAAAACTAATGACAATCCACAAATTGTGGTGTTATGTATATGTTTAATATGTGTATCCAGTTAATTTTATAAAAAGTGGCTATGTCTAGTTAATTCATAATCATTAAGACGACTTAAAATTCATTCAGTCATATTGAAACTGTAGTCGTCAAAGAAAGATTAAGTTCAGCACATAAACAAAGATAACCCATTTTACATTTAGCTTAAAATGTTTTACAAACAACTAGATGTAACAATGATAAAAATAATAAATATTTTGGATAGACAATATTATGTTTATTATTTGTTTGTATATCCATGAACCTACATTTATTATGCACCTCACAACTCTATATTCTGCCCACAGTTATGTTGTGAGTTTTGTTTCCAGACCTTGTAAAATTTTAGCCCAGACTTTTTTTAGCAGAAACAACAACTTTGTATTATCGCAAGATGGTAAATTTGTGTACAAAATTTAACTAAAATTGTCTGCTGTGATATTACAGTGCATTCAATGAAAAATATGATTTTATAAAGGATCAACACCACACTCTGTGGTTAGATTATGGAGTGTAAGTATTCCTTGAAGGCTCCAATATTCTATTGACAGTTCCAACTACTTTTTTCTTGTATAACTTTTTAAACAACCACATTTTTAAGGCTTATACAATGATGCCAAAACCATATTGGACAAGTTAAACATACACATAAAATTGAAATTGCCATAAATATGCTTACAAATTACTGATTAAGAACTGTTGAAAGTGTCTATAAATAGATATATATTTTTAATTATTATGAATAAAATAGAGATCAACAAAAATGTTGCTAACTCAAGAAAACATAAAATTACATATTCAAATTACACCAAAGGATTTTGAATGTAATATATGGTTACGTGTATATGGATGTGTATGTATGTGTAGGTATATTTATGAATATAAAGAAATGAACTTGGTACTAAAGCCTTGTTTGTCTCTCAAATCCAAAAAAGATATTATAGGTACAAACCGGCAAGGTAAAACACTCCAGCTTGGCTAAAAAGTGTAATAATTTTGCATAAAACATCCACACAGCAATGCCAATGAGATGATTTCCCATATAAATTAATGTTTGATATTTTTAATGTGTCGGTCATATAGCAAGTTGTACTATTAAGTTTAAGTATAACCATAAAGATGCTATTTGTAGTTTTAATTTCTACTGGGAAAGAATCATTATGTAGTTATGTTTAAAATGAATTTATTACAATTATATACATAACTAAGAATAAATGTGGTAAAATCACATCATTAAATATGTTGGAGCCTACTTAAATAATACCAATTTTAGAAAATAAATACATAAGAAATAAATTGTGATACCACAATTATTTGGATGATTCGATTAATCCGTACATCTTTAACTGAATGCCCACATCACAGCTTACCATACACAGATATATGAGGGGATTCACTTATATAAGCACATAAATAAATAGAAATAGAACATTTGATTAAGTTCACATGGCTCTAGGTGTGATTTGTGCCCATACACAGGAAGGTTCAATTCACTCATGTGAGTTCAATTTCCATGACACCCGAGAGATAAAATAATAAGAATGTACAATTATTTTTAGTTTTAATTATTTTCAAATTTGTTAATGCTTCTGTTGTTTTTTCCTTAGATGACCAACACTACTGTTTATACAATTTATTTAAGATAATCACATTTAAATGTAGTAATTAAATAAATATACTCAAATATAAATTACAATCACTTATGTAAGAAAATTATTACAAATTATCATTAGTTACTAAAATAATCATCAAGACAAATAAAATTCTAAAGAAAACACTACAACACTACTTTAAGGTTTTACAAGATAGAATACACATACATATACACATATAAGTCATAGTCAGTAATCTAACTTACCTTTGATTACACAAAACTTATGTGAAAATGGTGCTTTCATACATTTTTACAAAAATTATAAGTTAAAGGAAAATGTTAATTATCTTACCATCAGTTATTATAATGTTTCTATAAAACTACTATATAAAAAATAAGGAAAAAGAAATAAACACTAAATTTATTTTTGTTTGCTTACTAGATTGGGTAAAAAATATTTCATAAATACCTGTATTTGTATGTTGCTCGCAGTCCTGTTTTTGTTTCTAAGTTTATATAGAGGACGTACGTTTTGCCTATTTATCAGGCATTTTCGAATCCGTCAGAAATTCATAAAATTTTATTAGCATTAATTTGAATAATGCACATCATAATGTCTAGTTTAGTTCAACACAACACACTAATCACATTTAAAATTGTTACATAAACACACCCAATGCATGGGTTTGAATGTTCTATTAACGTTTATTGATGCATTAATCTTGTTTATGTGTACACGTGTCTGTCTACTTCATAGTACTAATTGAATTATTATTGTGTGGTAGGGAATGTATTGGTTTGGTGGGGGTCAGTTCTGATAATGTCAAAAATATTGTTGGATTGAAAGATATGTTAGCCTCATGTTAGCTGAGATTTACCTTAACCACATTGAACAAGAATTTATCATGAACATAGATAACGCATTTCATAACAACATCATACCAAAGATACGTCGATGATATTTTTTATCTTTTTAAAGGAACCACTAGGCAGATAAATATGTTCAAAAACTACTTAAATAAATTACACCCCTCACTCAAATTCACATGTGAAGTAAATAGACAATAATTTGAAATACCCCGACTTAAGCATAACCAAAGTCAACACCTTGTTGGAGTTCAAAATCTACAGAAAGCCCACTCAAACGCCCTGCCTAACCACCCTCACAACCAAAAAATGTCTGCCTATAAATGCCTCGTACACAGAGCAATAACAGTACCAATGAAGGAAGCTAATTTCGACAAGGAGATAAAGGTATACACAAGGAGATAAACAGATAGCTACAGTAAACGGATAAAACCACACATTAATAGACCGACTGATAGTGAGAAAAAATAATAATAATAAACAGATAACACAAGACAAACCTAAATACATAAATCTTAATTAGATTATCTAATATTATCTGGAATATTAGATAATGTTGTACAGAGAATATTCCAGAAACAAGGTTACATACTGGCATTTATAACAAATAATAATTTGAAAAAGGCACTTGGAACAAGGTCTAATATAATATAATATGGATTGCTCTTACGATGTGAGCTGAATTTATAACTGACTGCAATATGCATTACATCGGGCAAACAGGATGAACGTTAGAAACATGTTTTAAAGAACACATCCCCAACAACAGAACCAACTTTACACAATCTAAAAATGCAGAACATATTATAAGTGCAAGACATAATTATACTAACATACAAAAAAGATGGAAATTTAAACAAATGTTCCAAGGGACCCTAAACGAATCTCTTGGAAGAGTTCTACATTTATGAAGCTAACATATCAGATCCAGGCTCGTTATTAATTGAGAAAACACACTTTTAATCCAACAATATTTTTGACATCATTATCAGAACTGACCTCCACCAAACCAATACATTCCCTGCCATACAGTAATAATTCAATTAGTACTACGAAGTGGACGGACATGTGTACATGTAAACAAGATTAATGCATCAATAAACGTTAGTAGAACATTCAAACCCATGCATTGGGTGTGTTTATGTAACAATTTTAAATGTGATTAGTGTGTTGTGTTGAACTAAACTAGACATTATGATGTGCATTATTCAAATTAATGCTAATAAAATTTTATGAATTTCGGACAGATTCGAAAATTCTTGATTAATAGGTGATATGTATGTCATCTATATAAACTTTAAAACAAAAACAAGACTGCAAGCATCATACTTATATACAGGTATTTATGGAAGAAAAAAAAGAAAAAGAAAAAGTGATGATAAAGAAAAAACATTACAAAGTGATTGTGGTGAAATCACCTTTTTTATTTTCAACAATTAAATGTAAATTTGCTTATAATAGTTATTGCTTCCTCCATGCCTGTCTATATGCTTGTCTCTTAAATGTTTGTTATATGCTGAATGCAAGAACCATTTAATGGAGTTTGATGAAACTTGCTGTATATAATTATTTTGGTTTGGATGTAGACGTTCTCATTTAAAATGAAGTAAAAATTATAAGTTAAATGTGTATTTATTTATTGTTAGATCTGTAACAATTTTTTGTCAAAAAGGTATTTTTTATCATAAAATGTATAAATCGAAAAAAGTATCCTCTCAACAAAACATAGACAATTTGTTTGATCAAGAGTATTCTAAATAAATGAGTTTCTTTCTGCTATTTTTACTGTATGTAAAACTACTAGTAAACTTTTTACAATTACTAAACTTTTCTACATAGCAATTCAAATTGACTATATGAAGTGTCTTTTTTAAATAGTAAGACGGTGAATCTACCTCTTAAAGAAAATAGTGAGAACTGATAGTAAACTCTTTGGCAGAGATCTTGGACGTATCTGAACCTGTATGACAAATATTAACATTCACAGTTTATTGTGAATCATCATTTGGCGCAGTGTTTTCTGTTGTGTGTTGGAATAATGTTAAGTGATGAGCAAAGTATTAATTTGAAATCTTTAGTAAAATTGAACAAAATACTAACGGAATGTTTTCAAATGCTCATTGGGGCTTATGGAGAAGACTACATGTCTCATGCACATGTGTTGAGAAGGACAAGATTCAGTGAAGGAGATCAGAACATGGAAGACGATGAATGCCTTGGATGACCTTCCACCTCAAGAACCAAAGAAATTGTAGAAAAAATTTGCCAGGTTGTTCAAGAAGACTGCTAACTCGGTGTCCGAATGATAGCTGAAGCCGCGAACATTGACAAAGATATGGGATTAGAAAATTTTATGTGAGGATCTCAACATAAAAAATTTGTGCATGATGGTCCCTAGGGTCACACACCAGAGCAAAAAGAATACTTCAAGGAAATAAGGAAATTTGTGTTGACATGATACAGAAACTTGATATGACAGAAACTTTTTCAAAAGAATCATCACTTGTGACAAAAATTGGATCTTCTAATATGATAATTCTAAAAGAAATGACAGTCAATATACTGGATCATCATCAGCATATCCAAAAATGGAAAGAAAAAAAAACTTGTCAAATTAAGTCCAGATTCAAAGTATGCTCTTGTGTTTTTTGATATCAAGGATGTAATTTTGGAAGAAGTAGTTCCAGAAGGCACAACAGTGAACCAGCATTATTTATAAGGAAGTTTTGACATAGCCAAGAGAAAAAATAAAAAATCTGACCTGAACTGTGAAATAATGGTTTCATTTTTCATCAGGACAATCCTCATACAGAGGATCCTCTGTAAAAGAGTTTTTGCCTGACAAACACATTTAATATACTCAAACATCCTCCATATTCAATAGATTTGGCACCATGCAACATTTTCCTTTTCCTTAAAGTGAAATATGCTCTTAAAGGAACAAGTTTTGAGTCAGCTGATACTATAAGTAGAAAACGGCAGATGTGTTAAAGCAGTTGACAGAAAATAATCTCCTCTGTGATTACAACCAGTAGAAAACAATACTGCATCAGTATGTAAGTACGAATGGGGACTATATTGAAGAGGGTACATTAGAATTGTGATACATAAAAATACACCTCATATAATTGAAATGTTAATAACATGACGTTTAAAGATGATCGCATACTATATGGCAAAAATACTTCAATACAGGCAATCACAAGTATTGGTCAGCAGTTTAGGAGGATTCATGGAAAGTTTGGTAAGCTAATACACACTTTCTATTTGTTTTTGTTTCTCTTTCTCTCCCTTTTTGTCAAGTAAGACAAAAACAACCGACTGAACCAGCTACACTGGCACTAAGCTGACCAAAATTCTATACACGAATGGCTACTTATCAACTCTAAGCTTCTTTCTCATTTCTGACTGCATGCTACAATATTGTGTGTCAGCCAATAACCAGAACCTTAGACAATTCCATTACTTTTCACACACAAAATTTGAAATGTTGGAGTTTCAGGATTAGCCAACATCACTGGTATGTGTAAAACTATTATGTAGTATGGGACTATGTTTAGTTATTAAATTATTATTTAGATTTATTTTGATTTAAACTGTTGCAATGGTAACATTTTTATAGACAAAATTGATTTAGTACAAACTAAAACATCAAACATAACCAAACAGTGTTATTGTAAAACCAAACCTACAGTATCTTTAAACAATTTAATATTAATTATAACAAATAAGTCAGACATTAGCAATGCAACAACATGAAAGCAAACACACAGCCATGCACTCATACCGTAAGGCTGTATTCCGTTGCCAGAAGCTTTTATGCATTTCATGTCCGCTTCGGAATAAATGATGGCTTGGAAAGGAGACCCAGGTATGTGTCTATCATTAAATGTAATATTCACAGTGTAGTCACCAATTTCTGTTGGAAGATAAGCCACAGAGCATGTACCATCTCCATTATCTCTGCAATTGATTGCCGCTTCACAAGGGCCTTCTACAGTAACTCCCAGTCCACCTTGTCCGGCTCCTCTTGTGTCGATCATAAACTCTGCTGGCCTTCCGACTACACCTCTTTCTAAACCGGGTCCACTTGCTCTCACTTTATTAGCATCACTTCCATAAAGGCATGTCACTTTGTATGGTGTAGGGGACACTGGTTCCCCGCCGAAAGATATGCTCAACAAATACTCTCCTAATTCTGTTGGAGTAAAATTGACTAGGAATCCTTCATGTGTTGGTATTACGTGAGCTTTTACTCGGTTTCCGGATGGGCTTGTGATTGCAACAGCAAACTCTGCTTTCCCTGCACCTTGAGTGATCACTCGGAACTGCTGCAAGCTGTTGACAGGAGCCGCTGTACCCGCCCAAAACCATCAAGTCCCAAATAAAATCTTGAGCCTTATTCAACAAAATTTTAAATTGGTCCATTTTATCAAAGCCTAGGCTAAAAATGTATTTAGCATTAACTGTAAATATTGAAAATTATATATAGCTTAAAATGGAATAAATATGAGTAGAAAAATAAAGATAATTTAATCATTCATGATTATATCAGTAGTTATTAGTATATTAAATTACCTAAGCTCTAATCAGTAATAACTTGCTAAGGACAGAATTATTTTATATTTAACTTATTCAAAATATGTTTAACTTTTAATGTATTATAAAAGTATTAATTAGTTTAGATTTTGTGTGGACTAGGAGACACAAGTTTACCTTAGAAAGTGGTCCTTGGTATTACCTAGTAGTACACAAATAGAAAAACACTAAAGTTTTGAAATATTTTGTAAACACTGTTTACTTTCTCAATTATTACATAGTATAAAAAGGGCTTATTAAGAAAATGTGTGTTTTCCTATTTGTGAACTACTAGGTAATACCAAGGACTACTTTCCAAGGCAAGCCTGTGTCTCCTATCCATTCAAAATCTAAAGCATAGGATTCAATAAAGCAATAAAGCTAAAGTTTAAAAAATATTAGCAATTTAATAATAATAGGCTGAAAACATGCCTATAGAAACTCTAACTTTGCTAACCACCTTTTGGACTCAGGTCATAATTTTGATCCTAAACTGAATGTTAAACTCTTACATATAGAAAATAAAAGCAATAGATTAAATAATTTAGAATGTTTAGAAATTAATAGATCTATTTTACCTAGGCCTATTTTTAACTTAAATGACCAAATTGTAATTAATTCTTCACCCCTTCTAAAACCCCATCATTAACATAGTTTATCAACCCTCCTCTGCCTCCTGGTCATTCCCCCAACCCTTCCCAATTTCTCTTATTGTATTTCAGTTTCCTGTTACTTGTGTATATATAAATAGTTGTCAATACTTGTTAATTATCAGTTCCCCGAAGATGGTGCAGGCGAAACAATTGTAGCTCATTTATATTATTAAAATTTATTTTTGAAACCTTAGATTGATTGCTTATGGAGTTTCAACAAGAAATATCTGCTGTTACAATAAATATAAAAATATAAAGTAATAGGCTATATATGCCCTATTCAACTCTAACCTAAAAATATTAATGAAAGATTGGAAAGGTAGTTTAACACTGCAAATATTATATTATTTAACTCATTGTGTTTTAGTATGCAAGTCACAACTATGTGCTATCGTTATCTATACGAGATTTTACCCCAAATCACAATTTTGTAGAATAAGAACATTATTTCAATTACTTTCTTATCTTGTTAACACATTTCGGTGTCATTTTTTGGATACCCCAGTGCGCACCTATCATTTGTGTTTTATTGTGGGCAATAGTTTTTTAGTTTTTGGGTATGTTTTAATATTTATCTTAATGATTCCACATCTGAAAATGGAAGATAGTTTCCAAAACACATAAGCAAAAAAATAACTAAGTCACAAGATGGTTGTAAGTAAGAGCAATAATATTCTTATTCAATAATAGGATCCCTGTCCACAATGTTGTATTAAAATTAAATAAAGGAGAAGTTTTAATTTTAGGTCTGTTCAAATTTTTAGTTCATACATGAGTAGAGTTCATATTAGTATGAGCCAGGTTTTTTAAAATCTTTTAATTATTATAATTGTTTCAGTACCAAAGAACAAGAAAAATAATTTATAATTTTTCACTTGTTTATAATAATGTTTGGCAGTTTAAAAGTGGAATAAATTTATAATTTAAATATGTAATTTATATTATATTCAGTTAATGTATTTTACTTATATTAGGTATTGCATTTTAACTTAGTTGGAGCAGAATGTTTTTGGTTATATTCTAATGCTCTCTATTTCTGATGATGGAACATATGCTCTGAAACACACCATAGTTTATGATGTTAAACAAAGTTATAAAATGGATAAAAGGGTCATAATATTCCATTGTATTATTGTTGTAATAATATGGCACTAAACTTTTTAAATTATAAGATGTGTTTGGATTTTAAATATTTCCATTAAAATTAAAATACTGCTATCCAATCTTAAACAAAATATTTATTTAAATAAAACAGAAACTTAATTAAAGCTCCCATGCATATTGTTTTAGCTAATTTGTTAACCTATATATTAAAAAAATAATAAAAAATTTTTAAAAAATAAAAAAACATAAAAAAGATAGAGTTATCCTTTTCTATATATATATATATATATATATATATATATATATATATATATATAATGTAAAACACTGTTTCCAATAAAATTGTTGTGTTCATATGTCATGTCTTTATTTCATAGATAGTTTTTAATATTTCATTACATGAGACAGTTATGGAAAAATGACTGTCTGAGTTAGTCATAAAAATAAAAATTGATATTAGCATTTGGAAACTAATATTTAAATTTTATCATACACATTACATAAAAATGTATTATTGATAAGCACTAAATCATAAAATATGTTAAAATAGATATACTTTATATTGATAAGAGTGAAATATTCAATTACACAATACAAAATAATATGAGATATTAAATATAAACTTTAAAATATTTAATTTATTTTAACTGTGTGATTTAAATTATGCATATTTTAATAAAATAAGTATCATTGGGAAAGTCAATTTTATGTTTTATAATTTGGTTAGTTTAGGATCATGTAAAAATATAATGGTTTACAGTGACCCTTACTTGGTTCTAAGCCGTCAACTCTAATTTTGGACACATCCACATGTGCCTGAACTGGAACCTTAATAGGAGATTGTGGAACTTGCAGTCCGCCATAAAGTGCTTTGACAGTGTAGGTGCCTGGAACGGGTGCACAATAATCAACGACGTGCGTCCCATCATCATTATTTATCATTTCAAAAGGAATTTCTGCTCCTTTGTCATTTGTTATAGAAATCTGCAGATCTCCTAAAATTAAAAGAAAATCTAAAGTTAGTGTACAATTACTAAAGTTTTTGGGTTAAGGGATTAAGAACAAATAATCCCAGGGGATAGTAGATGATAATAAAAATTTCTACTTTAGAGGAAGCTATCCTCAGGACCGCTGTGCACGAGCAAAAAGTCGCATCCTGCTCAAGGTGACCCTGCTTCAACAAAACACAGCAGATCTAAACTGGTAGATTAATAAACCCAATCTAAGGCTTAAAGCGTCCTTAGGATAATCTGTGAATTCTACATAGGATAACTGTGCATTAAACGAAGTCTATGGAGGACCAGGCGACACTTCATAGTAATTAGCCACTTAAAATATTAATACTCATGGGAACAACTATTAACACACACACACAAAAAAAAAACAAATACTGTAGCGTGCTCCGACATTGCTACTGTTAATGTAGGAAAAACCACTTCAATTGCTTCTGGGTCAAATGACAAGGTGGAGGGAAGGCCTAAAAGCTATACAAATACTGAAATCTCATCTGAATAAGGGGACATTATGCTGGAAACAAATGATTCCTCTCAAGACACATACTAAAACAATTGAGTAATTAAAACAGATAAAAATTGTATTTTTGTTAAGGTAAATATACCAGAACAGAATACAGAAATAAAGTTCTTGGAAAGATTTACAGAACAGGGCATTGTATAGAATCTTAAACTTTGGACAACTGATCTTCAGCTTAGATGCGACCTTTGAAGCAACAAGTAACCTTGCTAGGAAAATCCTGACCCTAAACAATGGAATGGGTATAAACTAGTTGGGAATTAAAGAAATACACAAAAAGTCTCATAGGCCGAAGTGTCTAGGAGGTAAAACCCACTTCTATTGATAACAATAAAAAGATGCCTCCCTTTTTACTGATTTTGCATAGTAAGCAGTCCAACCTTCTTTGTTCCTCAGGTGGCGTATCACTCGAACAAGGTATTGTATTTGAATTTGCATATGTATTTCTTTTCCATCATTAAACAATTTTACAATTGCAATAGACATTGTCAATTTCAAAACATAGACACAATGCATTCAATAAAAGTTATATAATATGGTATAATCAAAAAATACATATACACAAACATAACAAGACATACAATTTAAAGGCAATAATCATTAACAGGCATTTACATTTATTACAACTAACACCATAGTTTATTTGCCACGACTCTTATTCCACTCAGCCCCAACATTTTATGGAGTCATAAAATTCTGTCACACTTTACAAAGCATTTGCTTTGAGCCAGATTTGTAAAGTAGTTTTAAATTTTGTTCAAGGAAGATGTTTGATATAATGTGGCATATTAAGCAACCTTATTCCACTTTGATTAAAGTGAGCTTGAAACTTTGTAAGGCTGACTTGTGGAACATTTATATTATTTCTATTTCTTGTATTATACTAGCAGAATACCCGTCCTTTGTACGGGGTTAACGTACAGATAATTGAGTGTAAAGGGAGTTTTCAAGGTCAATGGGGCAGTGCCCTGGTGTAATTTCTAAATAAAAAAGGCCTATGTGTTAACCAGAGACCCTAAGAATGTCCATGTACAATTTCAGCTCAATGGGTCCAGTAGTTATTATGTGATTGAAACACACACACATACACAAACACACACACACACACACACATACACACACACAGACACATACAGACACACACACAGAGACAGACAGACACACACACACACACACACACACACACACACAGGCACACAACCTAACCTAACCTAACCCTAGATCCTATGCTGTTCACCCAAACAAACCACAACCTCAGGTACGGTACCTCAAAACCCAGGTCCTTCTAACCAAAAATTCCCACCTAAGGTCACAAACAACTAAAGTATGAGATCTCAAGGCGAAAATTTTGGAACAATTTGGAAATTAAAAATGAAAACGGAATTGGGATCGAGGATAAAATAAAATTTAACAAGTTTAAAAGGGGGGATCAGGAAATAAATAAATTAAAATTAGGGATATTACATAAAGAAATTAAAAAAGACTTAATGGAGGAAAGAAAAGCCGTGAATATAAATAATGAAGATTATGAAAAATGTCCTGAAATAAGTGTACGGTTAGAAAATGTAAACGTTAATATAGCAATCGACACAGGAGCGCAAATGTCGTGTATTCAAGAGGAGTTTTTTAAAAATGTAATCAAACCAAAGAACAATAAAATCATGGAATTACCAGTAGCAAACACGGAGATGATAACGGCGTTAAAAAGTCAAAGGCAAAAGATAAAATTGCATACATTATTAGAAGTAAGAATTAAAAATAAAATATTTAAAGGAGTATTTATGGTAGTGCCAAAACTTGAAAATAAAGAGATAATGGGGTGTAATATGTTGTCCAAATATCGAAGCCGTATCAACATGGAAAGGGGATTTCTCCAAATAATGGTAAAAGACGATGATTTATTGTGGCAGATTTTCTTACGAGAAATGAAACAAGATTGGGTAATAATGAGATGCAGAAACAACAACAAAATGGTGACGAAACCAACAAAATGGCGGAAATGTCAGCTACAGAAAAAGGTAACCCAAATTCGCACAAGCGAGAAACAGGGGCTTGTACGTTACCTGTCAAAAAGCCGACAGAAGTAAAAATAAAGGCAAAGGACGTGTCTAGACCGAATAGTGACTTAACAGATTGTGACAACAAACGGAAAGATGGTTTCAATTCAAATAATAAATCGACGAAGAATAAAAGTGCAGTGATTAAAAATGAAGAAGTGCTTAAAATAGCGGAGAATAAGGGTAATAAAGTAATTAAAATAAATAAAATTGTGCCAGAGGCAAAAATCGAAGTACAAAATAAAACTGAACTCGACGAAAAATTTGAATTAAACAAAATCAACGAAGTAATAAATAATAAAAGTATAATAAAACTTAACAGGAGAAAAACATAATGGACGAGACTCACCGAGTTGTAGACAGGAGGAAAGGAAAGACAGAAAGACGAAAGTAAAATTTAAAAGTAGAATAAAGTTTAAGGCTAAACATCCCAGGATTAGGTACAAATTCTGCCACCACGGCGCAGCACCAAAATGGAGTCATTTTGTATTAATGTTTATTGGTGGAATTTTCGTCCGATTTTTATTTGAAAAACTGATTTGTAAACAGAATAATATTACAATTTACGCTACGTAAGCCTAATTTTAATTAAGTTATTGGTTAAAAAAATAATAATAAGATCTTCATGTTAAAAAAAGAAATATGCAAATCGCAGGTAGTCATTTTGTAGACAATAATTTTTAATTAATTTTACACTTTTAATATTTAAAATCGCCCGAGTGGTTCAATCGGTATCATGTTTTATACATTTAAAATAATTCCTCTTAGGGGTATGAGGGCGCGGGAGACACGAAACACTTGCAGGGCCGAGGTGACTCACTGTGGCACCCTCCCCCCACCACGTCGCTCGTCTTACAATCTTTGTGCTGGATGACTACTTTCCCGCCCTTCCACTCATGTGCTCTCGGTTATTAGTTAC